>LBNU01003522.1:31915-49331 GCA_014162995.1 Artemisia annua
CTCTCACACGAGTTAACACACCTGATGTGGATGAGAATAGATATTTGAAACTTATTTGTTTGATGTATCTACATGTCATATTTGCTGCAAAAGATAATGGGTTATCAAGACTTATTCATCATGGAGATGTGAAATTTTTGTTCTTTTGCTGCCTGATGTTCGAAGCACAATCCTCTTTAACATTATTGTGATTAGCTGATCTTCATCAAGGGAATCTTGAACTTAAACCATGTCAAATTCAGATGAGGGGAGGATTGTTTGGGAATTTACTGCTAAGGTGGAGAATTCTGCTGGATGGAATATGCTGATTGAATACTGCTGAAGAGATAGATTCTTGCTTGAAGAAAGTGTTACTGCTGAAGACTAAGTTTCAGCATATTTAGTTTCTGCGGATATAGTTAAACCGGCGTATTTTGACTATATTTAAATCTTGTAATATAGTTATGATATGCATGATAATATTAGGAAAAGATAATGCATATTGTTAGAGTTTATGAATATGCGGTTTCTTGTGAAACGGCTTTAAGGTTAGGGTTCCTTGTCTATAAAGAGGAACACAAGTTTTATGTTCATGTACGAGTTTTTGAAAAACAAGTTCTTATTATATAAAAGATCCATAGAGGATCAAACGTTCTTAGTATTCATTGTTTCGGTTTGTATTTGTTTTCCGCATTAGAATACAAGCTTTGGAGATTCTCTATTAGAGTGTTTGTGATTACATAGACACTACTAACGATCAACGAGAGCTATAAGATCTATCAAGGGTATTTAGATTCAACATTATGTTTTATATATTTCAGATGCAAAATGAGTAAAAACAGTTGAAAAACAAACAAAGTTGCAAAATTGGCAGTTTCAGTCCCTCAACTTTCAAAACTTGTCAGATTTAGTCCCTAGGCATTTGTTTTGTAAGAAAAGTCACCAAAGGTCCTTTTAGAATCATAAGTTGTCATATTTAGTCCTTTGGTGAAAGATTTGAAAATTTGCAAGATTGGTCCCTGCAGTTTCAAAGTTGGCAAAAATGGTCCCTGGGAATTTCAAAAAAATGGAAAATATCTTTTGTGGTCCTTATACTATTGAAACTTGTCATAATTGGTCCTTGGTTGTGAAGTTTGGAGTATTTGCAGATTAGCCCCTCAAGTTTCAGAAATTGGCAGAATTGGCCCCCGAGAATTTATTTTGAGGAAAAATCATCAAAGGCCCTTGTGGAATTAAAGAGTGGCAATTTTGGTCCTTGAAGCAAAGTTTGGAAATATGGCAGAATTAGTCCTTGGTTTTTCAGCTTTTACACAAATGGTCCTTGGGCTAATATAAGCTACAAACCAAACTAACTACTCTATACCAAACTTAATAAACCCATAACCCTTTCCTTTGGCCCAATACTCATCCAAGCCCAAAACCCTTTAATAAAAACTTACCCCGTTTTTATTTATTCAGGGTCAAACACACGGTCAAAACCACCTCCCTCCCAAACTCTCCCCTGTGCAAAACCACTCTCCCAAACCACTCACATGTGACCCTGCCAAGCTCCACCAACTTCATCATCATCACATCTAAACACTGCCACCCTACTCCTCCAAACATCCCAGTCCAAAAGTAATCCCAACTATACAAGTTATCACAGCTAATTGCTATCATTAGCATNAAAACCACTCTCCCAAACCACTCACATGTGACCCTGCCAAGCTCCACCAACTTCATCATCATCACATCTAAACACTGCCACCCTACTCCTCCAAACATCCCAGTCCAAAAGTAATCCCAACTATACAAGTTATCACAGCTAATTGCTATCATTAGCATTTTGGCGCCAAAATCAATTGATGGTCCAGATTGAATTCTACTAATCCAAGGGTGGATTTTATTGGTGGGAAAGGACAAGGGGACCCTCTAAACCCTAATTTTCAGCTATAAATGGAGCATTGTAGCAGTGGAAGAAGAGGGTAGTTTTTAGCAAAAAAATAGTAATGTCGAATTAAGTTGTAACCTTTATTTTTCATGTAAAATTTATTTCTAGTGTACTCTGTAGTTAATTTCTAGTGTAATTTCCAAGTTCTTTAATAAAAATTGCAAGTGTTCCTTTGTTAAAATCAAGATTGCCATTTTTAAGTAACTTTCTCATATTGGTTAAGAACTGTTAAAAGTGATGTTTCTTTGTTCCATTAGGCTAGTTTAAGTTCAATTTAAGCTCTTATAAGCTTTTGTTGCATAAAAAAATAGTTTTAGCAAGAATTCTCAAAAATCACAAAAAAAATCACTGAAAAAAAAATAAAAAGAAAATCAAAGAAGAAGGAAGAATGATGCAAGGAGCAGGGTAGATAAAGGATGGCCCTGGTATTAGAACTCCATGGGGAGTGTTAGGAAGTGGTTGTGGTCCTTGGTTTCATGTACATAGCATGATAGCACATTGTAAGCTTTTGTCCATTTGTTTGCATTTAACTGTTTAAGTATTTATTAGTTGATTACCCTTGGTTATTTGTACTTAGTTAGTGTATTGGAACTGTTTTGATGTGATTTAATAACTGTTTGTTCATTACAATCTATTGTTGCTCAGTTTATTATCTTCACTACCCTTTTAGCATAATCTTGGTTATTAGGTTGTGGGTGTTATTATAGGTGTTCATGTGCCTATTTCAGATATTTATATCACTACATGTGCTCTTGTTTCAAGTTAATAGTCTAAATCATTATAAACCTGTGAAAACCAAAGATCACTAAGTTTTTAGGGAGTGTTTGGATCAAGCTATTACTCTGTGCTAAACTTGTTTCCAGAAGAGTAATATGGTGTATGCAGTTCATGTTAGGTGTATATAGATAGGTTAAGTCATAAAATAGAGGTGTTTTTCAGTAAAAAGTCAAAATGACTTTGATTCCCATGTCTTCCATTAACTGTTAGGATTTTAGAATCATTGATCATACAAAACAGTTCATTAGTTGTTAGTAGTACTTAATTTAGTTTAATAATAGCTTATAATTACATTTTAAGTCATTAGGAATTACTAGAAACTCAAAAAAGTCAACTGAGCTTAAATCTCAAAAAGTCAATTTTTCTTTTAACTATCAAAATGGGACAGATTTCTCAACCAATTGTAGGCTTTAATTTTGGTTAGAAATAATAAAGATTGTTGTTTTGTAATATCTGGTGGCTTGTCTAACAAGATCAAAAAGAAAAACCAGGTTTGGTAATCATTTGCTTAGGCAAAATTAACCTTGAATGTGCCTGTCTGACCACAAGCCTGCCCTGCACCCAGTTGACCCGTTTTTAATTTGAGCATAACTTGGTAAATTCTTGGCCATTTGGCTCAAACTTTGGTGATTTGTGGAGCCTGCTAGGTTGTTTAGTTAGATCCATACCTTGTTTGCACTCTTATGCTTAGTTGATAGCTTATTCTTTGCCTCCCAAAAGTCACCCACAACCACCATGTCTGCTGTATGAAACTCAGTTCACCATTGAGCTTGTTTGTATCTTTGCCTTAGCTTGTTGTTGGTTTGTTGTTAGTAGCTTATTATTGTACTGAGATTGTATCTGGTTGTGTTTGTTCTTGGATTGAGCCTGTGTGCTTATTGAGTCCTAACTGCTTATTCATACATTTCACTTAAAAGTTCTAAACTCATTACTGTGGATCCTTGCTTGTTTATTGTTTTGATTTGGGTGAATTGAGCCTATTTAGTGTTGCTTTTGGTTGTGTTTATTTGTGGTTGACCTTGCTTACACCCTTCTGCTTATTTTACCACTGCTACTTGAAAAAGTTTACTGCCTCATCAGTGAGTTTCAAGCAACTTTCACAGGCCTTTGCTTTGTTCCCCATTGCACCCTAGCTCAAGATTTTTGTCATTCTAATTATCCCACTGTGTAATCTTGTTGTGCATATGCTCATTGCTCCATTTCATGCTTATTTGCTTACTCAAATTGTACCATGAATCCATCACCACTGGAATACTTACACTGAGTGATCAGTGTAAGTACTCAAGTTCATAAGCTCACAACTAGCTTATTAGTGGACCCCAGAGCCTCATTCTTGGCTTATTGGAAAGCCCCCCAGTCCAACTTATTAGATCAAGTTTCAGTTTTGGTTTCCAATCTCTCCTGTAGGCCCCACCAAGGGCTGTAGTTTGCCCCTTAAGGTCTGCTTGATCTGAGTTTTTTTGGAAGTGCTTATTTGTTGTCATTGGCTTATTCTGAGTACTTATTCTGTTGCTTTAGCTCATTCCACATACACTTCAGTAGTTTATAGCTTATTGTGTCACTTGTAGCTTATTGGGAGCTTTTTGGTTCAAAAATCCACAAGTTCAAGCTTATTAGGACTTCACTGTCCTTTCATTGGCTTTTCATTCAGCTTATTAATAAGCTCTGATCATAGTATCTTCACAAAAGTTTTCCATTTTCAGTTGTTTAATAGCTTGGTAAAAAGAAAAATCAAAAATCATCATTTTTACTTTTAGTGATAGCTTCTATTTAATAGGATTTATCTATTTTATTTATTTTCTAATTTTTTTTATTAAGCACTTAGTGGTTTTCATAATTTTTCTAGGTTCCTGGTATCACACAGTATTTGTATAAAAAGTTTCATAATTTTATCTTTTAATTTGGTAATTTTAGTAATTAAAAGTAGTTTAATTAGTTTTAAGTAAAAAAATCAAAAATAAAATTATTAGTTGTTATTTGTTAAGTCCCAGCATCTTTTTATATTTTTCTTAGGTTTTATTAGTCATAAAGTAATTTTAGAAAATAGTTTCTTAATTGTTACTGTTCATTTGCTATTATTCTTAATTAATTTAGTTTAATTAGCTTTTAATTAATAATTAAGTAAATAATTTCTAAAATAGTTTATTTATAAGTTTAGGAACTTTTTATAATTTTTTAGGACTCCTGTAGTTGTTAAGTAGTTTTATAAAAAGTTTGATAATTTTCTAAATTAGTTTAGTATTTATTTTAATTTAAATTAGTGTAAATAGTAATTAGTAATTAATTAATATTAAATAATTAAAAAGTCAAAAAAATATTTTTCTTTTTATTAAAATTTTCTTTTGTCATTAGAATCTTATAAAAGTAATTTTCACATTTGTAGGACTTTATTTGCTCCCGTTTCACTTTTTATTTTGCGCACTTGCGTTTATTTTAAATTCAAACGCGCGTTTTTAGATTACGTTTTTAGGTTATCTGATTATCAGTAATTGTTCATATAGTGTTTTTAAGCTATTCTCAATCATAATCTCTTAGTGTAATCATAAGAATCAAATTCCTAATCTTCCTGTTAAATCACCCGATCACAAGAACGTTTAAATACCATTCACACCTCGTCGAGACTTAACGACCCGGGGATATTCTATACTCCTTGGTTAGTTGGCTCAATAGGTTTGACTTTGTTGACCAATATCCTTGGTCGATATTGTCTGACTGTTCAGAGCCAATCAATCAAACATCAAGTTTTTGTTCATTCAAACTATGTTGCCATCCAAGGAGTGTGGGCTTCTAAGAATGTGAAAACTTTGATGGTTTCGGTATATTTCCCACAAGATTTGGCTAGCAAAAAACAGGTGTGGGAGTCTCTCCTTCAACTCTTTTCTAGGACCGAAGGTGAGATTGTGGTTATGGGAGATTTCAATGAAGTCAGAGATGCCTCGGAAAGGATTGGAACCGTGTTTCATGAACATGCCGCGCGTGATTTTAATCAGTTCATTGATGATTCGGCCTTGGTGGATGTTCCTTTGGGTGGTTTCTCTTTCACGTGGTCGAACATGTTGGGTAATNGTCTCTCCTTCAACTCTTTTCTAGGACCGAAGGTGAGATTGTGGTTATGGGAGATTTCAATGAAGTCAGAGATGCCTCGGAAAGGATTGGAACCGTGTTTCATGAACATGCCGCGCGTGATTTTAATCAGTTCATTGATGATTCGGCCTTGGTGGATGTTCCTTTGGGTGGTTTCTCTTTCACGTGGTCGAACATGTTGGGTAATAAGATGAGTAAATTGGATCGGTTCTTGCTCTCGGAGGGGATGTTTGATGCTTTTCAACATCTTGCTGCTACGGTGTTGGAAAAAGGCATCCCAGACCACTATCCCATTTTACTATGCGAGCAAAAGGTTGATTATGGACCTCCTCCTTTTCGACTATTCCATTCTTGGATGGAGTTTGATGGGTTTGACAAGCTGGTTAAAGATTCATGGGAGGAGCCTGTTGTAGGGGAATCAAATGCTTTGATTATTTTTAAGAAAAAGTTGCAATCTCTTAAGAATAAAATTAAGCATTGGAATAATATTAGAAGGAAAACTTCAGAGGCTCACAAAACTCAACTACGATCTGAGGTTGAGGAGATTCAGACTAGGGTGGAAGATGGTTCAGCTTCGACAAATGATATCCAAAAAAGGGTTCATCTTATTAAGCAGCTAAGAGACATCGAGCATGTGGAAAATCTTGACTTAGCTCAAAAGGCCAAGGTTAAGTGGGCCATCGAGGGAGATGAAAATTCTTCTTATTTTCACTCTTCTATTAACCGGAAGAGAAGGCAACATGCTATCCATGGAGTGATAAAAGATGGTGTTTGGATGGTTGAGCCAAACATGGTTATGGCTGAGTTTAGGGATCACTTTCGGTATCGTTTTTCTAAGGATGATGGGGTTCGGCCTACCATTCTTTCTGATAGCTTTCTCAAGTTGTCTCCTAATCAGATTACGAGTCTTGACGCTCCTTTTTCTTGTGAGGAGATAAAGAAAGCCGTGTGGGATTGTGGTTCGGATAAGGCTCCGGGTCCGGATGGCTTCACGTTTGGTTTCTTCAAGATATTTTGGGAGGTGATCAAAGAAGATGTTTTCGCCTTAGTTCGTAGTTTTCAGAACCGTAGGGTTATTCCCCGTGGGTGTAACCCTTCTTTTATTGCTCTTATTCCCAAGGTCAAAGACCCGAGATTTACTTCTGACTTTCGGCCAATAAGCCTTATTGGGTGTCAATATAAAATCATCGGGAAACTTCTAGCTAATAGATTGGCCATGGTGATTGATTCGATTGTTAGTCCTGAACAATCAGCTTTTATCAAAGGCGGGCACATTCTTGATGGCCCTATGATGTTAAGTGAGATTATAGCCCATTTTAAAGTTACCCGGAGAAAACTTATGGTGTTTAAGGTGGATTTTGAGAAAGCGTACGACTCTCTGTCATGGAACTTTTTATTTGAAGTCATGAACAAGATAGGATTCACTGTTAATTGGATTGCTTGGGTCAAAGCAGCTCTCACTTCCTCAAGAGCTTCAGTGCTTATTAACGAAGCTCCTACAGAGGAGTTTGATGTTCAGCGGGGGCTTAGGCAGGGAGATCCTCTGTCTCCTTTCTTATTTGTTCTTGCTATGGAAGGGTTCCATGTGGGTATCTCTGAGGCCTGTCGGGCTGGCGTGTTTCAGGGAGTCTCGGTTGGCTCTTCGAACATTCGGATTTCTCATCTTTTGTATGCGGATGATGCTATTCTTTTATGTGATTGGGGGGTCCAAAACGCGAGGCGTATTATTCAGATGTTGCGGGTCTTTCAACTAGCTTCTGGACTCAAAATTAACTTAACCAAAAGTAAGTTAATTGGGATAGGTGTTGATTACATTGAAGTCCATCAGATTGCCGAGATGATTGGTTGTAGTGCATCTCACTTGCCTTTCATTTATCTGGGTGTTCCTGTGGGGTGCAATATGAACCGTATCAATTCTTGGAAGCCGATGATTGATAAAGTCACTAAGAAGTTATCTTCTTGGAAGGCTAAACTTCTTTCAATAGGAGGCCGGTTGACCTTGCTAAAGTCTGTTGTGGGTAGCCTGGCTATTTATTATATGTCTATTTACAAGGTTCCTGCAACGGTTCTCAAGTTACTTGAATCTCTTAGGGCTCGGTTCTTTTGGGGTGCTGATTTGGGTGAGAGGAAATTGCATTGGATTGCTTGGAACAGAGTGCTTTCTTCACGTGATTCTGGTGGCCTTGGGGTGGGGAGCATGGCTGCCTTTAATAAGGCTCTTTTGTTCAAATGGATCTGGAGATTTAGAGATAATCCTAATGCTTTATGGGCGCGTATTGTCACTTCGATTCATGGTGGCCGTGGGGAAGGGGGTTCTCGGCCTTCCTTCTCTCGGTTTGGAGGCCTAAGCCCTTGGGTCAACATCGGTCGGGCTATGGAGCAATTGGTGGTTAAAGGTCTTCACTTGGATAATTTTTGTAGGATTAAAGTGGGGATTGAAGATAAGACCTCCTTTTGGCGGGACAAATGGCTAGGTGATCGATCGTCCTCTCATGGATCAATTTCCGAGGCTTTTCACGCTTGACCCAGACCCAGATGCTAAGGTGGTAGAAAGAAATTCTTCGAAAAAGCTTTTGGCGGCGTTTGGGAGAGAACCGAGAAGTGGCATTCCAAATTCACAATGGATCACCTTATAGGGCAACCTCCAGGAGTTCATTTTCTCTGAAGCTCCAGATCGGATTGTGTGGGATATGGATGACTCCAGAGTTTTTTCTGTCTCTTCAGTGAGATCATGTTTGGACTCATTGTTATTAGGTTCTTCTGGGGTTCCTACTAGGTGGAACTCGTTGGTTCCTAGAAAACTTAATATATTGTTGTGGCGCATTTTTAGAGACAGAATTCCTACTCGGCTGAATTTAAGAGACAAAGGTATTGATTTGGATTCTTTGGTATGCCCGGTGTGTATGCATATAGGAGAATTTACAGAGCACATGTTTTCTTCTTGCCCGGATTTGTGTCCTATTTGGCATAGGATCGCTATTTGGTGGGGGTGCCTACCCCAACAGAGTTGACGGTCAAATCGCTAGTTACTTGGGCCGATGCTGTTGCTCTTGATGGCGCGTCCAAAAAGGTTTTTGATGCCGTTATCATGGTCGCCTTTTGGACTATATGGAGCTTTCGCAATAAGCTCCTTTTTGGAACGAGTAAGCCTCGCAAGGATGACATCTTTGATGATATTCAGTCTCTTTCTTATTTTTGGATTAGTAATAGACGCAAGCAATGTAAGATGTCATGGGATCGGTGGTTGTACCTCCCTAATATGGCTTCTAGTACTTTGTTTCCCTTCTAGCTTCTTGCTAGTTTTTATATAATCTTGCCGTTCAAAAAAAAAACACACTACACACGATTAATGGAAGGTTTTTGGACGTTACCTTTTCCAAAATCATGAACATGGATGGCTCATTTGTCATTTACGAAATTTGAGTTAATGATAACACACATGATCTTGAAAATAGAGGGCTTGTAGTAGGATTGTATCGTTTACGATATTACGATTCTGAAATTAAGATCCTACCACGATTCTGCTTATTTTTATACGTGCGATTGTAAGATCGTATGATCATACAATCAGAATCGGAATCGTGACAGGCTTGGTATGATCAATAGAGTTAACAACAAAGTAGTGTAGACAGATAATAGTCATAATACATTATCATTGATCATGCAAATATATTCGTGATATGTTTCTTTGATATTGCATGTAAATTTTGCAGAACTATGGTTCTTCAATTGATACTAGATATCTTTTTACAATAACTAGGATAAAGCTTTTATTTCGTTTATAAAGGCAGTTAAATCCGAATACGATGATCCACCTTCTTCGACCGCGGTTTTTGCCTTGTCCTTCAATACTCGTGCTCGTCTTCTCATTTCTTGACCTTCTTCCGTGCCCATCNTAGATTGATTAACAGATTTATATTTAGTAAACCAATTTTAAATATTTTAGATTATATTTATGAGATCATCTAATAATAATATTTAGCATAAACCTTCTTTTAATATTATAGATAGAAGATTTGCCTTTCAAAAAAGATACATTGATAGATTTCTGGCCATCATAAAACCAGCATAAAGTTTTTTGTTTCTCTTTATATATTAAATAGGGTTAGCATCGTTATTTTTGTGTTAATTTCCTGACTCACATTATAAAAAGTGTATATAATTACTAGCAACCGGGCTTGATTAGTGTATGAATCTGTGACAAAATGGAATTGAAGAAGATGAAAGATTTCATGTAGGAGAAGAATTGGTCGTGGAATTCGTAGCTAAAGTTGCCGCTTGTCAGTTGTCACCCTTGACTTTTTTAGTAACTTTTATATCTTTATTTTCTTGTATGACATAATCCAACACGTAAGTTACTTTACTTCGCAATTGGTTAACGTATTTCACGGTAGTAACACACTACACACGATTAATGGAAGGTTTTCGGACGTTACCTTTTTCCAAAATCATGAACATGGATGGCTCATTTGTCATTTACGAAATTTGAGTTAATAATAACACACATGATCTTGAAAATAGGATTGTATCGTTTACGATATTACGATTCTGAAATTAAGATCCTACCACGATTCTGCTTATTTTTATACGTGCGATTGTAAGATCGTATGATCATACAATCAGAATCGGAATCGTGACAGGCTTGGTATGATCAACAGAGTTAACAACAAAGTAGTGTAGACAGATAATAGTCATAATACATTATCATTGATCATGCAAATATATTCGTGATATGTTTCTTTGATATTGCATGTAAATTTTGCAGAACTATGGTTCTTCAATTGATACTAGATATCTTTTTACAATAACTAGGATAAAGCTTTTATTTCGTTTATAAAGGCAGTTAAATCCGAATACGATGATCCACCTTCTTCGACCGCGGTTTTTGCCTTGTCCTTCAATACTCGTGCTCGTCTTCTCATTTCTTGACCTTCTTCCGTGCCCATCAACCTCGCCACAGCGTTTGCTATTGTTTCTCCTTTCACGCCTTCACATCTAGAAGTTGCACTCCATTCCACATCCCCAATCGAAACCCCAATTCCTAAAACATCTGTCACTAGTTTCGCATTAAAGAATTGCTCGGCCATGACTGGCCAAGCCACCATCCCCACACCACCAGAAACACCTTCCAACACCGAGTTCCACCCACAATGAGTCACAAATCCACCTACAGATTCATGGTCAAGAATCAACACTTGTGGTGCCCACCCCTTTATTATCAATCCTTTTCCTTTCGCTTTCATTCTCGCCTCAAACCCTTCAGGAAATGACTTCTCTTCATCTTTCTTGATAACCCAAATGAAATTTTTGTCGCATGCTTCGAGCCCCATAGCGATCTCATAAAGTTGAGAACTTGTAACCGTAACCACAGTTCCAAAGCTTACGTAAACAACTGAATCACGGCCCTTCGAGTCCAACCATTTCAAACATTTGTGTTCATCGATCCCTGATTCTCTCCCTCTTTCTAGTTTATCTTCAATGTTCTTCCTAACTAACGAAACCGGTCCTATATGCCATGCTTTTCTCTTTATGACTTCGCGATAATGGAGAGCATACTCAGGCTCAAGCTCGTAAAAACTATTCATAACAACTCCATAGCTCGTCACTTCTGCTGCACTAGCTTCAATCAACACCTTCACAAAACCTTTGATATTTACTTCCTCAATACGAGCCAATTGCTTTTTGGTTAACATGATCTTATGTGGAAGATGAGGGACAATAAACGGTTCCGAATCAGAAGAAATATCTCGAGCCGGATCGTAAACTCTCATCGCCTCGACAACACACAATGGAAAGAACCCGGTTCCATTGAAAACTATACGTGGAATGTTGTATTTGGCAGCGATTTTAGTAGTCCATGGATAGAACATATCAGCAACTATGCAATTCGGTCGGGCTTGTTGTATGAATTGTTCAAAAGGCTCTTGAAGCATATAAATGACATCAAAGACACTTGTTATGTCTTGACTAGGGACGGGTTTATCAGAGTTCTCAAGCCCTGGAGGCAAACATGCTTCTGCGGCTTTTAACTCAATTATATGAAGAGTGATTAGGTGGTCGTAGTTAATGGTTTTTCCGATTAATTCAGTGAAGCGATGAGCAGTTTCTTGGGTAGTGATGATTGTGGTTTGTAAGCCACGTGAGGCGAAGAGCACGGCCATGTGAGCCATCGGGATCATGTGTCCATATGCTGCAAAAGGAAAGAACGCAATATGGCATGAGTCTTTCATTGTTGATTGTTTGTTTGGGTATGAAGAGGAAAATGGTTTGGTTTAATTAATGGGACATTTTTGTGTTGTGTTTTCTTGATTTGTATGTGGTAATACAAATACAAATTGCTAACAACTTATGCTACTTGTGAAATATATATGAAATTTGGATAACCTTTTCTTACAAGAGTTAGATAGATTTATATAGCCCGATAGTAGTAAAATACAACTTGATTTTGATATATAAATCAAGCTCTAAAGAATCCTAGAACACTAATGAAATATAACACGTAATGTTAATTTTGGTAAAAGAAGTGAGTTTTTCGTATTGCACAATGACTAATAAGGTTATGTTTTATTCCTTGTTTAGTTATTAGACACATTTAAAAGATGAAAATTATTTTAATTATTTTTAACACCTTTATATTAAATTAAAGAAAAAATTACGCACCTAAACTTTGACTAAATTAAAGGAAATAGTAAAAAGAATTTGGTTCCGCACTGTGGACTGTGATGAAGTCTACGAATCGATTAACCTCAAAATGATGGAAGCCATTCACACTTTCACAGTAAGAGATTTATGAAAGTGTTTATACTTTATAAGTTGCAAAATGATTTATCTGGTAAACAACTCTAGTAGAAAGAGGTTTGACTGTTTTTTGAACTACCAACTCTAATATGACTTACATAACACGTACGAGTTTTCGGGATTTGGAATATAATATTGAGAGAATTGCATTTATAACTAGTAAAACTTAAAAACTTGCATATTTCTCTAAAATACAAGTATTTAATGCATGATGTACAATGCAAGTTAAACATGTTTTTGGTATATATGCAAATATGCAAGTTTTAGTGAGTATATATGCAATTGCCCCTATAATATTATATCTTATACTCGATTTATGTTCTATTTTCGTTTATTTTTTGTGGTTTCGCCTTGAAAACGAGTATAGGGCCGACAATTTTTGTGGTTTTAAACGACTATAAATGTGACCTCCCCTATGGGCAAGTGCATGTAGGGCCGGCAATTTCTGACTCGACACGAAATTAGACTTGAAACGACACAAAAATTATCAAGTTCAAGTTGAGTTTAAATAGTTTGGGTTTACCCATCTAACCCGTTTATTAAACAAGTCAAGTATGGATTGAGAATAACTTAAACGGGTCAACCCGCCAACCGTTTAAGATTTTTTTTTCTTAAATTAAAAATTATTTAAATTTTATTATGCGGGTTAAATCGGTTAAACGGATCGACCCGCAAACCCATTTAACCTATTTTAACTCGTGTAATGTGTTAACTTTTGTATATAAACGGGTTAAATTGGTCAACCTGAAGCCTGTTTATTCTATTCAATCCGTGTAACCTATTTAACCCGCCAACCCAAGTATATATACGGGTTAAATGGGTCAAGTCTTCGTTATGTATAAATAGATTAGGGTTGATATAGCTGACCCGATGATTTAAATGGGTCAGGTTCGAGTTGAGGTTCTCTGACCCGCCAAGTCAACCTGAACCCACCAACCCGAATTCGACCTGAAGTGCCACCGCTTGATGTATGTATCTTTTAATTTAGTAAGTAATGATTAGGTAAATTAACACCCAAAAAAATAAGAAGTCTACAATTGCATGTTTCTAAAAACGAAACTGTTACATCTTTCAATATACATACAATAAAAGGCGGGGTCATGTGGTTTTTACACCGCTTGATGTATGTATCTTTCGATATACTTTACACATTAACGGGTGCCTAGTGGCACCCGTTAGTAAATCCCAAATTGTATTTATTAGTATGATCAAACAAATAAATAATTTGTATGAGTTCTTTGATTATTTATAAATAAATAAAAAAAAAATTGAGTGCGACTCACAGAATACCTTCAAACCAACCTATATGATGAGGATAAAGTATGACTAATATCTTGCTATCATAGTGAATTAGTATAGTCATAGGTGTCAAACAAACAATGTTATTCATAATGAAAGTATTCCCTCATTGCCATTCCAAGATACCAAACACACTATTAGTTCTTTCTCTTTCCCACACATATTCTTTTACTTTCTCCTCAATTTTTTTTATCTTTACATTTAAATTACGAACAAGTTAATTCTAATATTCTAATATCTTTTAAAAACGCATAAGCCTACCTGCACTTTAACTACCCATTATTAAGAAATATGGAACATATAAAAAGTTTCTTCATTGAACAAAACCAAACTTAAAGAAGCGTGTGTAAAATGTTTGTTAAAGAGATATACGGATCTTTGTTCATGTTCGTTCATTTAATTTTTACCCGACAAATAAATGAATACTAACGTTTAAACGGATGAAATTTCTTGTTCATGTTCGTTTATTAATAAAATGTGTCGTTTATGTTCGTTCAATAGTGTGTCATCATTGGGCTTAGACGGGTTTGAGATCTACTATAGTTTGGCATGTTAGCCCAATTTGGTACATATATTGTAAACCCAAACAGGAAAAATCACATTCGTTTACATGTACATATATACATTACGTGATGATTGATAATATTGTGGGCAATTAATCAAATTCTAATATGGTATCACAGTCTCAAAATCATTTCCCACCAAATAGTTGCCTTGCAATTCTTCAAAATATTTTGACCAAATTTACAAGCGCCACGTTGAAAATTACGACAAAGATCAATACCCGATGTACTCATAGTATTAGCCCTATCATAACATGTATTAGTTGCAACAAAGAACGGTGGGTGACGATGATGTTGTGTGAAAAGATGAGAGAGCATTGGTTTGGTTAGTCATGTCACTTTCTTCTAAAAGAACTATAACCGCACTTGATCAAACAAAAGAAGTTTTTCCCTGTGTTGTGTGAAAAACTTTATTCGTTGTATTGATAAGATCGTAAAGTCATAACCCACGGCAATCAAAGAAAGTTTTGGGAAAAGCTAAATTTCTCCTACAATATACCATACTTTAATATACCATGCGTGTGAAATAGTTTTTCGGCACTCCAATCATTTACTATGTAGATGGCATATTGGTCAAAATATTTTGAAGTATCACAAGCCAACTGTTAGATTGCAATGTGATTGGGACCTTTATGAATCTAGATGGGAACACCCATATCTTAGCCGGCAAGATGAAATTCTTGAATATCATTATCTTGTTCCTCACAGCCTATGATTTTAGTTAATATAATTATGTAATAGCTTTGTAATTTCGATTATATTTTTATCATGAAAAATATATTATTGGTTTACTTTTTATTTGATATTTATATATTTATATGTTTAGTTTTTATTTATATATTTAATATGATTAGTTTATTATTATGTAATAATTAAGTGTTAAAAAATAAAAATAATTTTAAAATTATAATAATGATTGTTTAATAATTATGTTAATATATAAATAAGATAAAACATAATAATTGGATAAAATGATTAGGCTAATGGTGTAAGGTGGTGTATCAATCCCAAATTAATGGTGTATGAACCTACAAATCGTAAAAGACTAAAAGGTGTTGTCCATAAGTTAACGAAACTTGACTAAGTGATATTCCACTCGTGCAGTGGGTGTAGGGGCTAGCCCATGGTGCGGTCAGCAATACGAGGAGTTAGCCATATACGGATCGAAGCCCTGCCTCGAAAAAGTAAGGACTTTAACTAGAAAATTTTGATTGAATTGATTGGTAAAGGTGAAAGGTATAGTAAGGGGTTTTTCTTCGTCACATCAACTTCACATCAGTTTATTCTTTTGTCAAAACTTTTTCTTTTAACTTTCTCTTAACCATTATCGCACTTTTTTTTTAGGATAGCTTGGCTACAATTTCATAGCCAATTAGCTGCAATCCTTCATAAAAAAAATAGACAAGAAATGACTCAGGAACCCAAAAAAATAACTCATAGACCCAAAAAAAGACCCAAGGCTACAATTTGTAACACAAAATCTTTTATATAATAAAAGAATTACATCATTTCGGAGTATTTTTGCAAAACCCTTCTTATTGAAAAAAAATTGGACCAATAAGAGAGCTTGATTTTGCCATGTAAGCAAAATCGAGCAACGTAATTGGTTAATTAAAAGTCAAAATTGAATCTAATTTAGTCAACCTTTAAGAAAAAACGTTATGTAAAGCTGATCATCAAAAAAATAAACATACACATGGGTTTGATGGTAATTATTTAATTTACAAGGATCCAAATGTAAATAAAAGTTAAAAAAAGCGGGGTTGAGTTATGTTAACTTCGTGGTTTCCCATTCTTTCACAGGCATTTATCAAAATAATTCCCAAATCCCTTTATCTTTAAAATCCGACAAACACCCAAAAAAAAAAAAAAAAAAAAAAAAAATATATACGAAAATAAATTTGATTGAAGAAACTATGCTTCAATTCGATTGTTTTTGCAGTGATTTTGTATGTAAATTTGATATTTTGTTCATGTACGAACAAAAACCCTTTCAATGAACAAAGGTATGATTTAGTTAAAGTAATTATGTCCTTTAATATATTGAATTATTTATTGAGTATGATATCTGTTTATATTTAATTGTTGATTTTTGTGTAAAGTTTACAAATATCTAATTGGATTTTCAAAATCAACTGTTTATAGCCAAATCGGTAGTTGAGCTTTTGTTTTGAGTTTTGACCATTATGTTATTTGTAACTAAGTACATCTGATAACGATTTGTTGTGTTTGATTCTGGGTAATTTTTAATATAAGTGCGTTTGGTATTGGTATCAAGTTGAAACATGGCTATGTCAAGTTGGTATCAAATATTTGCCTGGATTTTACACGATAAGAGTTTGTCAATGCATGGGGTGTTTGATTCTGGGTATGTTTATTTTAAGTGTGTTTGGTATAAAATTGGTGTTATGGGTTAATTGCAGTTTCTAGGGTGTTTGGGTCGTTTTAAGGGTGTTTAAGTGGTTCTAATGATTGTTTGAGGCTGCAGCAAAAATTTTTAAAGTGATTAGAGATAAAACATAACCCAAATTAACCCATTGTACATTTGCCAAATATCTATTTCTAGCGATTACTATATGCAACAAAAATTGGACTGTTGGAATATAAGTAGTACTTATTAGATGCTAATGTAATATTATTTGATCCATGAAATTCCTTCTGAGAGTTCAATTTTCCATTTTATATATACGGCATATGCTTAATTGTTGCTTTCCGTTTTATTAGGGTTAGTTATGTGATTTGTCTTTTACATGAACAATGGCAAGTTTAATATTTGTGGCCTTACCTTAGGTGCCAATGGATATGCAGATATACCAGTTTGTTTCATAAGGACTTGAGAGGTGCATTATCCTGTGTAAGTTTTACGGATAAAAATTAATGAATATGTCCGGACTCGAACACGAGACTTCGGGATTGCACACTTTACGTATGAGTTTCAATAATTAATAATTATTATATTTGGTTATGAATAATTATTTAATTCACG
>LBNU01003522.1:49340-59867 GCA_014162995.1 Artemisia annua
AAAAACAAGAACTTTAAAACGATACTAAAACGAACCGTTTAGAAACAAAACTAGAGGGAAACTAGAATTTGGCAAAGAGGAAAAAATTGTTTTTCGGGTTTTCGGGCTTGGCGCCTTCAATGATTGGGCCCGGGCCACCTAGGGTAAACAAGGGGGGGTTGGCTTTTTGTTTTTCAAAAGCACCCTACTTCCCTATATACAGCAAGGACCCTCTTTTCATTCCCTCTTTCCATCCCATGAAAATTTTTTTTCAAAATTTGAAATCATAATCTCTTTTCTCCTTTCTTGACTTGAATTTTCGATTCAAGGCATTCTCCCATTCGGAAGCCCTACTCGATTGTGATACGGCTTTTTTCTAGTTTTTAAATCTGTTTTCGTGGAAAGATCTAGGGCGCTTTTTTCCTTAAATTTGAATGCGCTAGTAGTTTTTACTTTGTTGTTGTGAGACGAAGTTTTGTTTTGGCATTAACCTTTTGCCCAACGTGATCTTTGGCCCTATTCGCTTTCCCTAAAGTTCGATCCTTTTAAATTTCCGCCCTCCTAGGGTTTTTTAGTTTCTCGTTTCTTTTGGAAGCTGTTTTGAGGAACGCATTTTCCTTTTATGTTTGGTTACGTTTATTTACTTTGTATTTTGATTTATTTTCCCGCTGCGTACTTCTTAGAGTGTTTATGTTGTTTAGTTGGGTTTTTTTTTTTTTATATTATGTCACATATTCCGCAACAGTGCATCAAGAAGGCCCAGGTTTAATACGTTTGTATTAAACTAGCCTTGTTACACTTTAGCCCTTCTCAGGTTGGGGTGTTACAATTATGGTATCAGAGACAGGTTTGGATCGGCGGATGCAACGTCCGTTGAGCTTAGGCTATGACCAGTGAGTTTTGGACCATTAGGCTTCCACTGTATGAACATAGGAAACCGCTTTGAGAACTTGCTTTAGGAATCCCCTATATGAAATTAAGTCCTAACTAGTAAGGAATGGGTAGACTTTAAGACTTTGCTTATTGTATATTGCTTCCGCATTACTCTGATTCGTGCTTTACGTTTAACTATGACTTTTTGTAATCATATATATATTTTTTTGGAACTCGAAATCCTTGCACCACCTGAGTCTACCACCATTTTTCTGAAGGCAATTAAAATTGCATGGTAATGCATAACGCTATTTTGACTTTTTATTTGATCTCTGACATGTTTGTTAATCCTTTTGCCATCTCTTTGGGCATTCTGAGAATCTACATGGCGACGACGTATTTTGAAGCACTCTATGTTTGTATCTTGTTTTTGGTAAATCCTCTGTAAACTTTCTGACGTTATTTGATTTTGCTTTACTCATCTTGTCCATCTTTGAGAGGCCGGGTGATGTTTAACTACGAGTATAAGAGTATTTCCTTTCACTTTGAACGATAAGGGTCTGCTAGGTTGACCTGTCTTTCCTTGGAGATTCAACTTTGATTTGATCCTGATATGAGTTTTGATTGCTTAAGCATTCGAGATGCTAACGATTGTTCTACCATGTCTCACCTTTGATATTTTGAACTATTTGAAAATCCTCTACCATGTTTTCCTATCATTGAACTTTTGCTATCATTATTTTCTCTAGAGACTCGTACGTTACTTTCGCGGTTATGAAATTCTCTTGCACCTATTGTATTCATCGAGGAATGAACATTATTGTGTGAATTAGTTTTGGCACCCTAAAATTTCGGATATGATTCTTGTTGAACCACCAAGTTTCCACCGGAGGATAGAGTTGGATAGAACCTGAAGATGACAAACCACGGTGACTACCCTGAAGAATTGGTAACTTTCCTCGCAAGGCGGAAGAGTGGACGAGCAGAATGCAGGAACCTGGTCAAGACGGTGAACCTGGAGCTGATGAAGAACATACAGTCTCACTTCCCTATTCATCTTGGTTGTACTAAGGTGAATTGAGAGTGGAAGCATACTGGATGATGAGGAGATTGAATACCATACCAGAGATTCACATTACTCACTCACATTCCAAGAAGGAACTACAGAAGGCTTGAGGAACCAAACTCAAGATAGTGATTTCGTTTCACTCTCAGATAGGAAGATGGATGAAGACTGACAACTCGGACATGAGATGATTCTAAAGAGACAAATTCTTGAAACGAACCTTGTGATGGAGGAAATGATGCCTTAGCGACATGTTTCTTTCTGATGATGATTGTTTGATTTTTTTTTCACGTCTTTCCGAGCTTCATATGTTTTGTCGACATCGTTTCGCTATGGATCCTTGATTAGGCCTAACCCAGGAGTTAATTGGACTGTTAGGTGGAATTGTAGATTTGTTTCACCGATTGAGATAGAGTATGATCATCATGAGGGCATATTTATATGATGCTAGTATTATGACGTCTGGCCAACGTGATAATACTTACATCGTATAACGTGCACTTGTTGTGTTCATAGGATGTCTCGAGAAGTGCCTTAGTGGAGACCTAGATTTTGTTTCGTTTGCGACGATCTGCGGATAGTGAGACCTTATGATTCTTTTGATCTGTACGTTTGATCTACCTTGTCGCCGTACGTTTTGATATGTTTGGTTACGCGTCACGTAATTGTTTGACTTCTATGTTTTGATAGATCCTAAATTCCGTTGTAGAGCTTCCTGACGTTTAATGTTATCGGTCAACTTACCTTCTATCTATGTGAATTTGATTCGAGCCACATCTATTCTTTGCTATGTATACGCTCCTCACGTTCGATGAATTCGTTTCATGATGACCTGTTATGTGTAAAATATGAAGTTTTGGATTCTGAGAATCAAGATCGGTCGGTTTACGAAAATACCTTTGGAAAGTTGTTTTGATGACGAAACTGTTTGTAAATCTTAAGAGTTAAAGTTTTATATGTCACCTTCATGATGCTATCGTTCGATACATTCTCATCAGATCAGTTCAATTCCTTGTCCGCGGATGAAACATCCACCCAGTCCTATGTTTTTCCTGTGAATATCTTTTAAGGGGATACGATTATCATCTGTTACGTTCAATATATTATTCTTTGATTTGGATTCTATGCGATGTGTTTTCTCTGGGGAGACCGAAACCACCTTTGAACTGTTAAGATCAAGTCTTGGAAAAAAAGATCATTCTGTTTGTTGAAAATCTCTTAAAGTCTAATTTATGCGAATTAAACTACTCCTTTTCCTGTTTGTAGTTTGGTATACCTTCGTTTTACTTCGCCATCTTACCTTTTGCATTTTCGAGGACGAAAATCTTCTTTTTAGAAGGGAAGAGTTGTAAAACCCTGAAATTCGAATACTTAATTTATATCTAATTTTGAATTTTACCTCAAACTTTATAATAAATTAATTAAACCTTATAAATAACTTCTACATCAAATATTTTGTACATAAAATATTTACCTTCCTAATTAAAAATTCTAATCACACGTCTATATAGCTAACAGATAGCAATGAAATGATGTCCCATAAATTCGGCCAAACCCAAAACATGTAACTGATTTATATTGATTTGTGTTATTAAAAGGACTTTAATACTTGCCTTATCTAGCCACGCTCCATCCTTAATGTTCGGTTAATATAAACATTGCACCTTGATAATTAACCATCATTTAGCATGCGAACGTTTCAAAAAAAAAAGGGGGTAGAGAAAACAAAACCACAACTCACGCCTTCATCTTCTCCCATTGGTACGCATATTTTGAAAGCAAAACAACACTCCCCTTTTTCCTCCCATCTCCATGCGTACAGTTAGAGAACAGCACACGCCCTCTCCCATTTGTCTTACTATTCGATCGAAAACTTAAAGAACACAACATCAACAACAAACTAACTGATCCATGGCTCATGGAGGCACGACCAGAAAAAGGAGGTGTGAGGGTGATTCGCGGGTATTTATACGCTTGGTGGGGTCGTGAGAGTCAACGTAATAACTTGGTGTGATCGTGTGGTTCGAGAAGGGTTTTGGTTCTGGTGTTGGTTCGAAGGGTTTAAGTGTTGACCCCTTGGTTCGTATTTTGTTCATTTGATCCATCGCGAGGTACCCTATCATCGCCTTCATGTTTTCTTGATTCAGATTCACAAGATATGTATGCGTATAAGATATGAAAACCTAACCTAATATGCTCTTTAATATGGTTATACAGATGGAAATACATGTCACATGAAATGATAGAAAGCGTTGCATGAAATCACTCCAACACCACATAAAATAACAATATGAAACTTGTATAAAATAGACCTATACATCTGTTTTGCATTGGATCTATTTTCAATATGTTTTGACCCACACATTTTCGACCATTGTTCTTATTGAATCCTAAACAAGCTATAAATAAAAAGGAATTGCATGCTTGTTGTTTGGCCTTAATTGTGATTCGAAATAGAAATAATAGAAGGGTGCGAATCGATTTCGGTTACGACTCTGTGAAAAAGATACGTAGGAAATGAATTTCCATGCATGGTTGTCTATTGTTTTGAATCAGAGGAGCAAATATAATAAAGGCTTACATGTTGTTTTAAGAAGTTAAAAGGACTATTATTTGGTTAATAGGTCACGACTTGAGTAAATAAATATGGGTTCATGCATGCATGTGGCATATGGAATATTTAAAATAGGTTGTGTGGGTATGCATATGATAAATGTATTGTTGGTCGTCGCGGTTTAAAATTTTTATTGAAAGTGCGTTTAAAATAAATTATGAAACGACGGGGTTCGAATCATTATTTTAATATAAAATTAAGTATAAACTTTAAAATAATTTATTTGATGTTTTTAATATTAAAGGCTGATAATTTACATTTATGACCCTAAATTTTATTAAATTGACATACTTAACCCTAAACAATTATATTGGTCATTTTAACCTTAAATAATATTAATTGTCTATTATAACCTTAAAGTATTAAATTACAATTTTGGGAGACTTACTAATCCGGAAAACTTGCTAAATTGGGAAACCTGCATAAAATAGAAAGTCTTCTAAAATGCTTAAACTACATAAAGTGGGAAATTACTAAATATGGAAAGTTACCTAAAATAGAATGCTGCTACATTTGGAAAGTTACTAAAATGGAAAGATAACTAAAAGAGGTAACTTACGTGATTCGGACTCTTCTTGATTCGTATCCATTCTCTTCTAGGTTCGGTGAAGCGGGAGTGATCCTTCTCTCATTGTTTATTTGATATTGCTTTTGCATTTGGACTGAGGTACAGATATTCCGTACTCTTTCAGTAAGAGTGCACACTTCCTCTCTCTTGACTTTGTCTTTGATTTGTTATCTTACTATGGATCCGTTTGATCTTTGATTATGATGCCTTCGTACTTGGCCCTATGGATGATGTGCTTCACCGGTATTTGCGATCCTATTGTTATTCGTTTGAACTCTTTATGACCCATTTGATAACCTTTTTGCTGACCTTTAACCTTTGAACCTTTGTGAGACTTTGGTACCTTTGGGTATGGTATAACGGAAGGTGAAATTTTGCTTTTCTTTTAATTTATGATAGGAACATTTAAAGGAGAAACTATTTATAACGGATTTTTAATATGGATTTAAGACCACTTTATCTATGGGCTATATAAGATTCATAAAGACAACTTTTTAAAGAACATTTCATGAAATCTTTATTAAAGATCATTTTATAAATGTCATTCTTTTGGAAGATCGTTCTAAATGACACCTTTATTATAAACCTTCTTAATTGATATTGTTACTACAAGCTTTTTTGTTAAACAAGTTATGGGAATCTGCTAATTTGAACTTTTAGGTTAAAACTCTCATTGATGACCCTTTGGTTATGAACTATGGTGACTTTGAATCTTGGATAGTGAACCTGTGGATTTTGGGAACCTTGGCTTTGACCTCTCCATTTGACCGTTGGTATTACACCTTTGATGATCCTTGATATTTGACCCTTGATAATGATCCCTTTGATATTTGAACCCTTTGATAATGATCCTTTGATATTTGACCCTTGATAATGATCCTTTGATGTTTGACCCCTGTTGATAATGATCCGTTTGGATATTTGACCCTTTGATAATGACCCTTTGGATATTTGACCTTGGATGTATCCTTTGTATTGACTATCTTTTGAACCTTGTGATTTTGAACTCTTGATTTTGAACTCTGGAACCTTTGAGCCTGAACTTTGCTGATACACCTTGATTATGTATACTTTGATTTGACTGTAACTTTGCTATTTGATTTGCCTTTGACCCTTCAGTATTATACCCGAGCATTTTCCTCGGCCATGAAGGGATAGACTATGGCACCTGGCATTTGATGCATCCAATGTCATGACCTCCCAGTGTGGTCGAGTGATGTTCCACCACCGTCCTTTTTTGATGTGCATTTGGTTTTGGTGTTAGGGGCGTATGGATGCATCCTGATTTGATTTGTTTTGATTTGATTTGTACTACATTTGGTTTGTGTGACTGGTGCTGTGTGGGCAATACCACGCCTTTGTCACATTATTTGGGAGTGATCACTCCATGGTTACTATGATTTGCTACTACAGCTGGTTTGGTGACTGGTGCTGTGTGTAATACACGCCCTTTCACATTATTTTGGGAGTTGATCCACTCCGTGGTTACTATACTGAAGACTTTTTTTGTTTTGTTTTGGCTCGTGGTAAAATGCTAATATAACCTAACTTTTGTCTTATTCTTATCATCCTTATTAATAACTTTTGATTGCATGTTCCTTCACAAATGACACACCCTCTTTTATGATTATAGTATACTATATTCAATGTATCACTATACAATAATACTGTGCTTTCTGATTACTTTAATTAATATACTAGTCCATGATAGTACACCTGTTGCTCTTTTGGAAAGCTACACGCACGGTCCATTTCTGTTTAACCATCATGCGGCATATTCCATTTATCGGTATATCAAAATAGGTACACCGCTGTTTTGTTGGCATGTTGTTAGACGGTAATCAGCTTATGTCTATTATATGGGACTTTAGATAAGAACTCACCTCAAACATTTTTACTGATTAAGAGAATGTTTGCTGGAACTTTAACGCACGACGCTTAGATAAACCAAGTCAACCAAGAGGTCGACTATACCCGTATATATAGGATGCTTGTATTGTTGTTGCCCTTTAATGTATTTTGTTTTAAGCTCTCTACTTCACATTCTTCATTGTAACCTTTGTTAAACTTTTGATATTGATAATGTAATTCTACCGTTATCGCTTGTGTTATCTAGATCTTTCCAGACGCAATCAGTCCATAATGTTACACTTTAGCCCTTCTCAGGTAATCTGGCGGTTGTTTAACAGAAATAATTAAAATGGTCAAATTCAGAGATCATGGTAATATTGAATCAGAAACAGGAATGCATGACGTTCCGTCATTGAGATTAAGGCTCATATGGCACCAGTGTACAGTTTTTGCGACCCATTAGCTTCCACTGTATATACATGTGCATGGAACATAGGATACAAACGCTTGCGGAACGTTGCTTTATGATCCAACTATAATGAAAATTAAGTTACTTTATCAAGTAAAGGAAGATGTGGGTTAGACTTAAGACTTTTGAATCCAGTCAATACCTCATATTTTGGCTCATCAATCAGCCACAATAAGTGATATATATAAATCCATCGCAAAGGATGTTCCAAATAGTATTAATCTAGCTTGAATCATGAGAATAATAACATATAAACTCTCATTAAACCCCACTAATGCTAAAGAATACAATCATAAAAANTTTAAGCTCAGCCGCATTTCTTTTCTCATGCGGCAGGTTTAGTAGGAAGCTGGGTTATGGACGAAGGCTTTGTTTTTGGGCTTAGAAGACTTCACCCTGTTAGACATTTGCTGGACTTAGAGACGCTTAGAAGTAGACTTGTTTTGGGCTTAGTTTTGTTGTTGCCCTTTTGTATTTTGTTTAGTCTTCTTTTTCCCTTGTAACCTTTGTATACTTTGTATTGGAAATGTATCTCCGTTTCGCTTGTGTTCTGATTTGACTCCGTAATGTTACACTTTAGCCCTTCTCAGGTTGGGGTGTTACATTACCCATCTAACCCGTTTATTAAACAAGTCAAGTATGGATTGAGAATAACTTAAACGGGTCAACCCGCCAACCGTTTAAGATTTTTTTTCTTAAAATAAAAAATTATTTAAATTTTATTATGCGGGTTAAATCGGTTAAACGGGTTGACCCGCAAACCCATTTAACCTATTTTAACTCGTGTAATGTGTTAACTTTTGTATATAAACGGGTTAAATTGGTCAACCTAAAGCCTGTTTATTCTATTCAATCCGTGTAACCTATTTAACCCGCCAATCCAAGTATATATACGGGTTAAATGGGTCAAGTCTTCGTTATGTATAAATAGATTAGGGTTGATATAGCTGACCCGATGATTTAAATGGGTCAGGTTCGAGTTGAGGTTCTCTGACCCGCCAACCTGTCAACCTGAACCCACCAACCCGAATTCGACCTGAAGTGCCACCGCTTGATGTATGTATCTTTTAATTTAGTAAGTAATCATTAGGTAAATTAACAACCAAAAAAATAAGAAGTCTACAATTGCATGTTTCTAAAAACGAAACTGTTACATCTTTCAATATACATACAATAAAAGGCGGGGTCACGTGGTTTTTACACCGCTTGATGTATGTATCTATCGATATACTTTACACATTAACGGGTGCCTAGTGGCACCCGTTAGTAAATCCCTAATTGTATTTATTAGTATGATCAAACAAATAAATAATTTGTATGAGTTCTTTGATTATTTATAGATAAATAAAAAAAAATTGAGTGCGACCCACAGAATACCTTCAAACCAACCTATATGATGAGGAATAGAGTATGACTAATATCTTGCTATCATAGTGAATTAGTATAGTCATAGGTGTCAAACAAACAATGTTATTCATAATGAAAGTATTCCGCCGTCATTGCCATTCCAAGATACCAAGCACACTATTATTCTTTCTCTTTCCCACACATATTCTTTCACTTTCTCCTCAATTTTTTTTATCTTTACATTTAAATTACGAACAAGTTAATTCGTAACATTTGATATCTTTTAAATGTAAAGATAAAAAAAATTGAGGAGAAAGTGAAAAATATGTGTGGAAAGAGAAAGAACTAATAGTGTGCTTGGTATCTGAATGCAATGACGGAATACTTTCATTATTGAATAACATTGTTTGTTGACACCTATGACTATATAATTCACTATGATAGCAAGATATTATCATACTCTATTCCTCATCATATAGGTTTGGTTTGAAGGTATTCTGTGGTCGCACTCAAATTTTTTTATTATGTATCTTTAAATAATCAAAGAACTCATACAAATTATTTATTTGTTTGATTCATACTAATAAATACAATTAGGGATTTACTAACGGGTGCCACTAGACACCCGTTAATGTGTAAAGTATATCGATAGATACATACATCAAGCGTGTAAAAACCACGTGACCCCGCCTTTTATTGTATGTATATTGAAAGATGTAACAGTTTCGTTTTTAGAAACATGCAATTGTAGACTTCTTATTTTTTTGGTTGTTAATTTACCTAATGATTACTTACTAAATAAAAGATACATACATCAAGCGGTGCACTTCAGGTCGAATTCGGTTGGTGGGTTCAGGTTGACAGGTTGGCGGTCAGAGAACCTCAACTCGAACCTGACCCATTTAAATCATCGGTCAGCTATATCAACCTAATCTATTTATACATAACGAAGACTTGACCCATTTAACCCGTATATATACCTTGATTTGGCGGTAAATAGGTTACCACGGATTGAATAGAATAAACAGCTTTAGGTTGACCAATTTAACCCGTTTATATACAAAAGTTAACACATTACACGAGTTAAAATAGGTTAAAGAGGTTTGCGGTCCAACCCGTTTAACCGATTTAACCCGCATAATAAATTTAATATTTTTTATTTAAGAAAAAAATCTTAAACGGTTGGCGCGGTTGACCGTTTAAGTTATTCTCAATCCATACTTGACTGTTAATAAACGGTTAGATGGGTAATGTAACACCCCAACCTGAGAAGGGCTAAAGTGTAACATTACGGATCAAATCAGAACACAAGCGAAACGGAGAGACATTTCCAATACAAAGTATACAAAGGTTACAAGGAAAAAGAAGACTAAACCAAAATACAAAAGGGCAACAACAAAACTAAGCCCAAAACAAGTCTACTTCTAAGCGTCTCTAAGTCCAGCAAATGTCTAACAGGGTGAAGTCTTTCTAAGCCCAAAAACAAAAGCCTTCGCTCCATAACCCAGCTTCCTACTTAACCTGCCGCATTGAGAAAAAAATGCGCTGAGCTTAAAAAGCCAGTGAACAGATATATATAAACGAAGCAAAAGATAAGGAACAAAGAATATCATAGGGTGCATTGGGAAAACAAAAGTATAATAAGGATGATAAGAATAAGACAAAAGTTTTAGGTTATATTAGCATTTTTACCACGAGCCAAAACAAAACAAAACAAAAGTCCTTCAGTATAGTAACCAATCTCCTTTCATCTTTTTTTT
>LBNU01003523.1:4055-31691 GCA_014162995.1 Artemisia annua
TGGCCAGTTTTCTTAGCCTAATCGATGGTAACATTCAATGCAAAACAAGAATCAATAGGAACAAGAATTATAAACTAAACCAACTATGTTCTGATTGAAGTGCACGCCTTAATTTGATGGAGTTAGACACACACATCCAACAAGCCTCATTGATGAAGATAGACACAAACATCAACAGAAATCATAAGATCTATTGATTATATACAAGTTCACACAATCATAAGTAGCACTAGGTGTTTAGCAAAACATAATCAATGAAGAACAAGCAACAATAATAATGGAAAGACATAATTAGATAGAAATCAACCACCAATACAAGATGTTTATGGAGGGTATTAAGACCTCTAAGTTGCCCTGAAAAACAACTACCCCTAACCCTAGAATCGGACTTAGGCGTTGGGACTTAAAAAAGAAGTTATACATGTTTATTTATAGGCCCCTGATTTTCTGTTGGCAAAGCGTGACGCGCCGTCACACACTAACACTGACGGGTCGCCCGTCGTCTTCCCCAAAATCAAAGATTTTTTGTCTCTTCGCGTGGCTTTCATCACCAAATCCGAGGTTTTTTTGTATGAGTATTTTATGGGCCAAAACAGTAAAATACTTCACGTGCAAGTTGTGATTTCTGTTCAACTTGTGATGATCACTTTTGTTTCTGTCTCGTGCAAGCCTCCTTCAGACGTCGTCATCTATATCATCTGACGCTGTTCACCGATAATCCCGACTCTTCCCATCCTTCTCTCACATCGTTTGAGGGAAGTGATTCCGTTTTGGATGAGATCGATGCTTTGCTTGCTAATAATGATTCTATTCCAACTAATATTGATGATACTTATTTTGATCCAGAGGGGGATATTCTTTTCCTTGAGAGGTTACTGAATGAAGACTCGTCATCTTCCCCCCTTCCAATGAGCAATGAAGTTTTTGACGAATCCGTTGATGATACGCTTCCGGATGAGGATGTTCCAAACGAAAACACGACTACTCATTTGAACCCTCTCGTTGATACGAATGATATTCCGATTGAAGAAGATCACGTAGAAAGTGATGATGCTAAAAGTTATTCCGATTCTCACAATGAGTATACTACGAGTGATGACGACTCTTGTGGAGATATCGATGATGTTGAGGAATCGCGTTCCGATTATGAGTTCGACGAGATGAAGGATTTTGACCTTGATGACGATGAAATCGAAAATGATTTACTCCGTGATAAATTATCCAACATCTATCTTCTTATTTCAAAAATCGAAGCTTTAAAAAATCCGACTCCGTCTTCTGATTCAATGATTCCTTCTTCATCTCCTATTCTCGATGTGGATAGTGACTTCTTACCCGAGCTTGAAATTTTTCGATTTGAAGAGACAAGTAGTGGCAATCCCACTATTCATGCTGATTTTCTCTTCCGGATTACGAGTGCTTTCATTTTGAGATTGATTCTTTACCTATTTCCGATAATCCGTCACATGACCCTCTTTCAGAGGATGTCGATTTATTTCTAGCTTCGGATGACTCGATACCTCCGGGTATTGAGAATGACGAGGATGATTTATTTCTTTTTGATCTTCCATCTCCTCGTCCGCCCGCGAAACCACCGGATGTAGATTTTGAGTTTGATATGAATGATGTTATTTTTGGTATGGTGGATGAGACTTTTGATCATGATGATCCGGTGCTTAAAATTTTACCCGCCCAACCCACCATTGATTCAGATTTTGACTTTACTTTTATCATCCGTGTGTTTCACCCATTCTATACTTATCCCATCATTTCTTCTCTTTNGGCTAATTCCCATCATTTCTTCTCTTTTCCACTCCACCGGGAGTGAGGATACCGTTTTTGACCCCGGCATCTCCGTTTTTGCCGGGTGTCCGTTTCACTTGCTCCCCCAAGACTAATTAAATTCGGGGCGAGTCTAAGCTACACGACTCGATAAAAAACAAGTGCTTCATGGGAGGCACCCCATGCTTATCCTTTCTATCTTCTTTCTATTTTCTTTTCTAATGTGACGTGAGGAGGTGCGCCTCTTCCATTTCTCGTGTTTTCGTGGTTGTTTGTGTATGTTCAGGATTTACCCCGATTTATGAAGACTCTCATGCTTGTTGTTTTGTCATTCTCTCCACTCGAGTATCATTCTTCGTTGCTTATGGAGATCCATATCATATATCCTAATCTAATCGACTAACGTTATCTTTGGCATAATTAATAAACGGCCCTAGATTTTTGTTAGGATTACCCCTACCTTTGAAACATTGAGGACAATGTTTATCTTTAGTCTGGGGGGGGTGAATCTTCGATTCGATTAACCTTGCACTTTCACTTAGTCGTTTACTCACGCAGCCCCGTTTTTCCTAAAAAAATGCAAAAAAATTGAAAATTTTTGAAAAGTTTTGAAGAAAAAAAATGTTGAAAATGTTGTAAAAAAAAAAGCACAAAAAATTGTGAAAAGTTGAAAATTATGCAAAAATAGAATAAGTGTTTTGACACCGTGTTGACTTTATTGTTGGCGAGAGTAGGAATAAAATTTTGACTTGATCGGGCGTGTTGAGCCCTAGCTTGTTCCCTTAACCAATGATGATCACAAACGCTTTTGCTAGTCTTGTACACAAGGAGCTCTTTTGTCGGCTCCCGTATTTGACTTTTAACATGCATGGCTTGAAGAGCTTTCGCTAGTCTTTTACATAAGAAGCTATAAAACGCGAATTCTTTTATTAGAGTTTGCAAGTTTCCGTATTTGACTTTATATATGCGTGGCTTGATTATCGGCTAAGTATTCGCGGATCTCATTATTTGAGATTTGTTAAAAAGGCGAAGAGCGAGAAATGATAGTGTTTATTTAGAAGTTAGATGTCATACGTGGAGTAGTGGTTCTCTTTAAAGCTCATCGAAGGTACTTGTGGTCTTTTGTTCCCATTAGATTGTTTCACCCCATATCTTGTGTATAAATAATTAAAGATGTCTCGGTTTTGACGAAATTTAGTTCTTTATCTTCTTAAGAGAATCTTTGCTTGAAAAATTGGGTACACATCAAGGATACACGCCATCGTATTGAGTTGTATTGTATTATGTTGTATTGAGTTGTACGTATGTGGTTTCGGAGCTACCCTTTAAAGCCCGGTATTCGTTAGAGCTAAGGTGCTTCAAGACTTCGGATTGAGATCGGACCTTGGATCCTTACTTCTAAAGGCGGTAGGTCTTGGATTGAAACCGTGAAGGTTCGGAGTTGAAAAGTTACTAAGGCAAGAAAAAGAAAAAAAATGAATGAAAAAAAGTATCAAGAAAAGTCAAAAAAAAATGAAAAAAAGTGAAAAATCAAAAGAAAGAATAAGGATTTATGTTGAGATTTATGGATTATGAGCTTAAGTGTTAAGACTAAAGTTGGTAGCACGTGAGGTACATGCGAATGATCCTAGATCGGGCGCATGAGGTGCACGTGAAAGTACTCTCCAACTTATGTCTATTTTGATGTATTCCAAAGTCTTTGTGTATGTATCCAATATCCTTGATGTGGACCTCATTTTTCGAGCAAACCTTCTTAAGAGAAGATCGATAACTACTTAGCGTTTGAATTCTTGGTATCTTTATCGGACTAATTCATATTGGAACGAGAAATATGAAGAAATTCATTTTTCAACAAAAGTAAAAAAATCTAGATACACTAAGATATGGGAACGAGAGGTTTCACAAGTAACTACGATGAGTAGTATTGACATCTAACTTGTAAATAAATGGTGATCTCGTTCATAAGCATAGTTTGGGGACTTCTGAAAAATCAAGGATGACGAATTTTATCCTCTTGGTCACATTTCTATGAATTGTGTTTCTACTTGATGAACCTAATAATTATCGCAAGATAATGAAAGTTAGCATACCGTCATATGAATAAAGTGAAAAATACATAAATATTAGTGTAAAGTTAGTATGTTGAATAAAATGGGTAAACGGGGCATTTTCGGGAATAAATAATTTATAATTTCTTTTGAACGTTCTTGCTACTTTTCAAAGTTAGTAGAAAGAGTTTCTAAATTATTTATCTCGGGAATGTGATGTGATTACATTGCGTGAGGAGACGGCAATATTTAGTTTGGGGGATTTTGGTATGTGTTAATTTACACATACCTTTATACCTAAATATCAGACCAAAAAGACCAAAAATCGACTTAAAATGCCAAATACATGTTGTTTTTGTGTTTTTACATGTGCAGGTGTGGATATGTAAGAAATGGACAAAAAAACCGAGCAAAAACGACAAACACGAGCACGAGATTTTGGAATGAGGAATAGAAGCCGGAGTCGGGAAGGAATTTTCAAGTCTGGATCGGATTTATGCTCAAAATGCCGAATTCTACCTTGAAGAATCATCATTTTGCAAGAATTACCCTTGGAATAAATTTACACAATTGGTCTTTGAATTTTCAGAATTTCCAAGTTTAGTCCTTGTGATTTGTTTTTACATAAGCTGCCAAGTGTTAACCCATTTATCCAATTCCATAAACCCAAAATCCATCTTACATCCCTGGCCCATCATACCAACAGCCCAATACCTTATCATAAAAACACAACCCGGTCCATACAAATTCAATAAATAATATAAAAAATAAACAAACGCGCCCTTTCCACCCCTTTTTCCCCAATTCTACCAGCCAAGAACCCTAATTTACCACCCTTCAATTTACCCAATCCCGCTCTAGTATTTACCAAATTAAGGGCACTATGGTCAATCCCCACATCACCTGACACCTCTGACTCACAAGAATGACACATGGCAGCTTCTGAGTGGCCAAGACGCGTCACCAGGGTGGATTCAAGGCCTCTGATTGGTTCTTTATTGTCACAAGGGATCAAGAAAGAATATTCTTATGAAGATGCCGTTTCTAGAGCCTTCTGAAGAACTCCTAAGCACAGCTATTTAAGAGGCCTCTCACTCACGAATTTGGTTGGTTAGATAGTAGTAGTTAGTGTAGGATTAGGTGTAGGATTAGTGCAATTTTGTTGTAAACTTGTATTTCAGTCTCAAACTGTACTCATTTTTCAGTATTAAATAAAGTTCTTAGTTCATAATTCTCTAAATTTCAAGCAAATTATTGATTAAACAAACTGTTTCTAGCGTACTTTTAAAGTTTTCTCAAGCTCATTCATTCTCTTTTTGAAGCTCATGATGTGTTTTGCTCAGTTGTCTATGCTTAGTTTAGCTAAATGATTCCAGACATCAAAATGATAAAGATAACTGAATATGGTGATATCCTTGATGTTTTGAGGTGGTTCAGAAATGCTTATAGCCTATCAAAGATAGGCTAGCCTTGGAGGTTCTCAGGAAGCTGAGAACTAAATCTGTAAGATCCTCTTTGACATTTTCAGTTCATCATTTCATTTCATTGCTTAAATGCTTAGATTTGTTTAATTGAGCTAAACAATGTTCCATTCGTGTGTTATATTCAAATTTGAGCTTATGTGATTATTTGTAAACGTTTGGTAACTAGTTTCATTAATTTTCATTGCTATTTCATTTGTTACAACTTACTTTACTTGATCTGTGATTCTATGGATTTTGTTAATGTTCTCTGAGTTACCGAGTTTCTATCAGTGATTTTTATCAGTGTATGAGCTTATATGGTGTTTTGGTAGATTTTATCTCACGTTTGCTCCATAAAATCTTCATTTCAGTACGTAAAATAGTGTTTGGATCAGTAGCTTTATGAGTGTTTTTGTTGTGTTTATTCTGTGTTTTCTGCATTAGTAGTTCTCTTAGGTTCATAGTAGACTTTATCTAGCATAAAATTGGTAGGTAGTTTAGTAGATCAGTACTTCATTTGATAGAGTAATGCATAGTTATAGGGTGTTTGGAACTGATTGATTCATGCTAATAGAGTTGTTGTTTTGATTTGCTATCTGCACCAGTAGTTCATGTAAGGTTAAAATAGGATAATAGTAGCATAATATAGGTAGTTCATTACATAAAGTCAAAAATCAGCTTAATCTACATTTCTACTTGCTAGATGTTAAATCTGATCATGCATCTTTGCTAGTTTGGTGTTATTGGTGTTTGTTATTATGATTTTCATGCTTAAATATCATTAGTATACACCTAGGGTATGATCTAAGTCACTGAATTTGAATTTAGTCAAAGTTTATGTGCAAGTTAAAAAGTCAGCATGTACTGACAGCATTCAGTTTAAAATGTAGTTTTGTTTGCTGAATTTAGCTTCAATTAGTGTTCAATTGGGATGATTCTCATAGGGCTTTTGTAGATTTTAGAATCTCTGCTTGGTGAACTCTACTTTGCCCCCTTTTTCTTACATCTTTCAGCTTATTTAGATTGCTTATTTGGCATGCAAAGTAGGGACTTAGAACTAGTTTGCTGAATTTCATGATACACTGCATTTGAGTTTTTAAACTTACATTCTGTGTTTAATTAGGTAATCTGAGCTTAGTTAAGTGTGTTTAAGTGGTTTATATGTTTTCTCATCCTCTGGCTTATTCTAGTGTAGAATTGCTTATTGTCCGAGCTTATTGTTGGCTGCCATATAGTCCATTTGAATGTTTTGATATTGTACCTGGTCCGAATTGAGTTTACTTGAGCTTTTCTGAATATTAGGAACAATTTGTAAAAGTTTTAACAAATTTGTGATAAGTGCTTATAAATAAGCACTTATCCAAACTGCTTATTAGCCCAATAAGTACTTTTCTGCTTATTTTTACACTTTTCTTATTTTTCTCAGATTTCAAATAACATTTTAGAATTTTCCTAAAAATTTCAGATTTATTTGAGCTGATTCACCATTTATTTTGTATTTTTCTAGATTTTTAATCATTTTAAATCATTTTTCATTTCCAAATAAATCACAAAAAGACAAAAAATATTTTCTGATTTTACTTTTAGATTTCATTTTCAGTTTAATAATATTTTTAGAAAATAATTTTCTAGAATAAATTTTTCATTTTAAAATTAGTTTGATTTTCTTTTATTAAATAAAAATACAAAAATAGTTTTTAATTCATAATAAATAAATAAAAAGCCAAAAAAATATTTTCTTTTTCTCAAAATTTTCTTTTACTAAATAGAATGTAGGAAAATTAATTTCACGCTTGTAGGATTAGATTCGCTCTTATTTCACTTTTATTTTTGCGCACTTACGTTTTTTTTAATATTAGTTTACGCATTTTTAGTTTAGATAACGTTTTAGGCTTAGATCTCTTTTCATTATTGTCTCTTGTGCTCTTTCTAATTTCTTTTCACTTTCGTTGTCATAATTCTCAAATTTTCAGGTCGAGGAGAGATGGGTCCCCACAACCCGGGACTAGGTAAATAGTAAAAGACATATATGGTCTACATCTGAAGCCCACTCCAGGAGCCTCTCGTGTCCGCAGCCTCCACCCTTGAGATATGCAATTCCTCAATGACCTAGAATGACAACCTCCTCAAGATGCTCGACTTCTAATGCTGAAGAGTCGCTCCCCTCGAGTCCTCTGACCTAGATCAAATGATCCCATATCCAAAACAAACCACCTCCCCCAAACCCATAGATAACTGATGTCCCAAACCCTGAAATACGTCTTGGTCTGTCCTGTCGCCTCTAAACCATGGTACGTGACACATCTAACCCCTAACTCGTCCAATAACCCAGAAACGCCTCAATCTCCTCCTCAATAGCTATCCAATTACCATTCCACTGAAACATCTAGCCCTGTATATGCCAACCTATATCCATTCCTGTCTCCTCTGTAAATCAACAATCTGGGTATGCTAAATTCACTGTAGGAGACTCTCTCGCTGCAAGCTGCTCGCGACTCTCACCCACATGAAACTGAGTAAAGTGTGAAGGAGTCTGAAAGTCTCGGTAGGTAAAGATGAAGGTGTGTGCCTTGGCACGCCTTTTCGGCGGCGAGGGCTGAGTAGGTGTAGGTGCAGCAGCAGAGTAACTGAATGTGAATGTGATGATAGGAGTAGTAGATATCACAGGAGTAGGTGTAGTAATACGGCCACACTCTTTCGGGCATGTACGGAATCGTCTATGACGACGCAAGGAGTAGTCTGTCCTAACTGGACAGGAGGCAAGCATGAATAGGGATAAGTGGGTGCACGCAACACGGAGGCTGGGTGCAACCCGGGAACATGAGGAAGTAGGAGCTACCTCAGCCTGCAGAGAGGCTCGTATCCTGTGTGACTGCACTACTGTGACTGGAATACTGGAACAACAGTGTATGCTGGAGTAGAAACTGGGGTAATGGTGAAGGAACAGCTGTAGATGACATCGCATCTGCATAGTCCGTGTGCAGATGAAAGAACAATAGGACGAGACCAGTAGACATACTCTGTAAAACAAACAAAGTAAAAATGAAATGAATAACCCAGTTTTTATGAAAAACTCAAAAATATGATTAGTGCACTTATAAGTAATGATGAGATGTTACTAAACGGGATAGTTATAGTCTAAGGATTAAGGACAACCTAGTTCGCTATAACTTGGCTCTGAGACCGAATCTGTCACACCCCTGAATTTACTGTAATATGGCAGCGGAATTGAATTCCCGGTGTAACGATCATGGCATCCTTCATACAAGGGTTACATTGAAGCCGACCTAAAAGTGTCGTTTTTAAAATAAACGTTTGATCATTTTATTTAAAACATATAAGGTTTTACAACAAAGGCCCAAATAGTCTTACACATTTATAGAAAAATAAAACCAACAAGATCAAACGATAGATAAGTGCATTGACATAAAAACAGTGAGACGGCCGTCAATCCTTGACTCCCATGTTTTGTCCAATGCAAGTCACATGATTACACTAGTTAGCTGAAATATACATTTGCTAAAAACGTCAACAATATGTTGGTGAAGAAATCATAGGTTTATAAAATGAAGTTATACGGAGAAACCATAAGTAATATAGTATGACTACCGTCACATGTTAATGAAAAAAATAATACAATAGCACTTAAGCTCATGGACCCCTGAAGCTTGACTGTATGGAATGCCCGCTAAAAGAGTGTTTTGCAGACACTTTAATATGAATAAAAATGAAGCATCCCGCTTGACTGTCCGGTACCCAACGGATGGAGGCGTCACCCCCTCAAAATAGATCTATCAACTCACTCTCGCTTAAAAACATTAACGGTTATGATAATAGGGAACTTTCATAGGCAAGGTGGTAACTTAAGATTGTATATGGTTTGGTATACTTAGTTCCGTATGGAAAAATGGTGCAATGTATTCCCCCGGGGATTTGAAAAACAAAATAGATGCATACGGCTAATGAAAACTCAGCCTTAAGGTACGGTATGAACGGAAAAAGGTATGAGCTGTGGTAATAAGTGTGGGGCAATCTCCTAATCGCAACCTATAATGAATGGCAATAATCAGTTTAGATTATGAACCCGGTTTATGTATGCATTGCACTAAAATATCTATCCCACTGCGTTTTTGTACTCAAAAATATATATTGTTGCGAAAAATTATAGAATTATATCCTCGTATATCGGGTCATGGTATTATGTAATGTTATATAGTTTACAATGTTATATAAAGTTATATAGTGAAATATAGTGAAATATTAGGTGTTGACGTAAAATATAACACTTAGTAAATTTTGGAAAGTACGAAAAATATGGCTTCGGAAAAAATTTAGTTGTAAAAGCAGTGAATATTGAAGAGTTAGGATGAACAATTTGTATTCTTGGAAAGCTTAGCACCAGGGCCTCAAAAATGTTTAAGAAGTGGAAGTTTTGCTCCAAAGTGTCTAGATTTTATGCCTAAATGGTCCGAGAAGTTTGGGTATTTTAGATTTAAAGCTGTCATTTCTGGGCCAGATTTTATAAATATTGGATGACTGTAAATTACCTCATCTTAAAGTACAAATAACGATACGGCTTTTTGATTTGAAAACTAGGCAAGGTGCTCTAAACTTTTGTTCCTTGTGGTCTAAAAACTCTAAAACTAGTCAATTGACGGGAAAATAGGTCTCAACATAGGGTTGTGTAAATATGACTTAGAATATTTTCTGAATAAGTGGCTGGTAACTTAATATATGAAAATAATAAACTTTCCGAAAAAATCATAACTAAATTCGTTATTAAGGCGATTTTCAAGTTCTTTATATGCCCCGGAAAGGTAAAAAGATATACTAACCATAATTTCAGTAGTTTGGAAAAGTTTTGAAAAGGTCTAAGGCTCGTTTTGACCCCCAAACATTTCGTACATGCAGAAACATTTTCCGTAAATTTGCGTAAAGTTTAGTAGTAACTTGTTTTTAACACCATTGCTTCGTTATAGGGTCGTTTTTAGTGGTTCACAAAGGCGCATAGTTTTCATCTAAAGGATGTATTTTCTATATCTTAGGTCCAAAATATACCAAGACTCGACTGAATTTTTCTAACTTTAAAAATATGGACAAGAATGTTTATATAAAGTTCCAAAAATGATTAACTTGGTTTGTACAATGTCCAAATCGAGCTACTATCAACAACAAACTCATCCCCTTAATCAACATTACACCCTTCAATTAGGGTGCATGGGTTCCCTAATATAAAGACCCTTCAACCAGCTTCAACCCAATATTTCCATAAGACATCGCATTTTTCACATAAAATGATAGAAAATTAGGTTTTTGTGGTATAGGACTCATAGGCAAGTTCAAAAATGAAATTTCTACATAAACCTAAACAAGGAATTTCATGGTGAAATTTATGAAAAAAATTAGTGGTTCACTTACTGGAAGCGCTTAATACTCTTTTAAAATGTAAAAACCCTAACAATTCATAGGTTTATATCTCAAAAGCCTTGTAAAGGATGTATCTACTACTTTGTAAATAAACGTTGGATACCTTGAAATTTTGGTTCCATTCTTGGTCTTGAATATGGAAGCGAGCACAAGGGAGAGACAAGAGAGATATGAAATTTTTTTTTTATCTTTGATTTGCATGTATAGTAACTATAAGAGATAATAGTGGAACAATGTTGGTGAATTTGTGATGAAACACTGTGTCCCTAAAGACACCCAAAACGGCCACCTCATGAAGAGGTGGGTGGTTAGTCACTTTTGTCCCCACAATTTAATTTACGGGGTACGCGTTAGTTGGCATGGTTTGGTATTTTAGCGTTATCGTGTACCAGGTTAACTAAACGTAAATATATCGGGACTATATCGGGATATAAATAAAGTCGTAAAATTATAAAAAATTAATTTTCATACAACCATGGGTATTTGATAGTTTATGCTTTATTAATTACTTTTATTTGTGCATAGGTTTCAAGTAAATGTTTATTGTTTGGTTAACCACCAAAATAAAATAAAACGTATATTTTTAAAACTAATGGAAAAATAACTAATATAAAAATATATTAGTGCATAGTGGAATGTTGTTTGGTACATTAGGATTAAAAATATAATAACTTGTCTTATTATTTATATACAAATAAATAGAATAAGGGTAACTTGAAATATATATTTACGAGTGGAAATAGAATGCAAATATGCTCCGTGATGCAATGTAGTACTAACCGCTAGTCCACGGAAATGTACGATGGTTGAAAATGTGACTTTAACCTACCCCGGTCTCGTCCAAAATGATACCCGTAAAAACCCCTGTTTACCGTGAAATGTTGAATTGAATTCAATGAAAGGAAATGTGCCGGAAATAAGGAAATTAATATATATATATATATATATATATATATATATATATCATTAGTATCATTAGTTTTCATTAAAAAACATAACATAAGTATTGGCTAAATCACATGTATAAAGAGGCGCATAATCAACTCTTTGTTTCACATATATGCTATTTTTTATGATTTTGCTATGCGTTTATAATATTCACCGGATTAGAACCCTTTACTAAAAAAACATACTCTTTCTTTATTAACTCTTTTTTCTGAAAAAAAAAAATAGTTCACCTGATTTTGAATCACACAACACAAAATCAAAAGAGTTTACTTAGTTTTGAATCGCACAACAAAAGAAGAAGAAGAAGAAGAAGAAGAAGAAGAAGAAGAGTTCAACTAGTTTTGGCTACACCATAAAATGCTCACAAAAAGAATTTTAGCATTTATAGTTTCGATTGATGGGCTAATACTATTGTAAGGGTTAATGTGATTTGTTGATGCTTACGCAACAATAGGCAACTTTAATGTGGTGTAAATTATGGGGATGATTGACACGGTTATAGCTAAACATTATACTTTAGAGTTCTATAAAATTTTTATACAAGTGTTTAAAAAAGTCACAAGGTAGGATAAAACATTGAACATGTGGAAAACTTACTATTTCTTGATTACTTTGCAAAAAATACTGTTTATTTTTAATTTTAATTTTTTTTAAGAAATGGATATGTTAGTGCAAACCACAATGATATTTTAAAAAGAAAAAATTTATATATAATACATGAAATTGTCAATAATTTGTTTCAGTTATAATGCGTTTAGGTTTCATGTTCATAAGAAATAAAAAGACCTAAAATCTTAGACATTTTCACACTTTAAGGCATGTATAATTATTAAGCACTTTATAAACTTGAAAAGGTATGTATATGGTGAAATAAAGTTTATGAAATTAGAAGCTTTATAAATTAATGATTTAAAGTAAGGTTGTCAAGATCGCGAATAAAATCGTATGATTCCACCAACAAAAAACTTGCAAGATCCTTCTAAGATCGTTTGTGTTATAAGATCGCACATAAGATCATGGGATCGTCCGTAAGATCATAAGACCGGCTCTCGATCTGATTTTACCAATTTGATGAGTTATCATATTATTTAATGCCAAAAGTTATTTTTATTTTTTCATCCTTGCTATTATATTACTCTAATATTATATTTTGGTTATAAAGTCTTTTACAAGACGTATAATTTTATATTATATAAAGCCGTGATGAAAACTCCAAAAGAGAATATAAATTTTATTTGAGAGTGTGAAAAGAAGTTACCAAAACATTTGAAATAAATTAAATTTTTATGATTTTGATTTTTGTTCATATCTCAGAAAATTGTCTATTTAGTTATGAAAACAAAGTGTTTTTTGATGAGTTTTACACTATTGGTTTAGATTGACACCCAAAAATTGTTGTTTGGTATACAATATGTGGGCACTTGCTTTTAGTTGAATACCAAATATTTTTCATAAGCAATTCCCCTCTACCAAGTAGCTAGGATTTAAAGGAAAAAAAAAAAAAAAAAAAANTGATTTGAGGTAAATCCCTAATTGAGTCCCTATCTTTTTTGTTGCATGATTGATCCCTATGTTGAAACTATTGCACACCGTTCGTCCTTATCACTAACTGTCGTTATTTTCTTCGTTGGCACGCATTCGTCATTCGTCAAATGGCAACGTTAGTCCATTAACCAAACGATCATTTGCAACGTTAGTCCTTTACACTAACAGTCGTTTCTAATTATATAAAAATTTGATTTTCTTAAGAAACTCATCCGTTTACTTAAGTTTTCTTACGTTTTTGTCCGTTTTTATACGTTTTCATTCGTTTTTACACGTTTTCGCCCGTTTTGCTACGTTTTCGTCCATTTTTCTTACGTTTTTACATATTTTCTTACGTTTTTACACGTTTTTGTCCGTTTATATATGTTTTCGTCCGTTTTAACATGTTGTCATCCGTTTTCACACATTTTCGTCCATTTTTCTTGTGTTTCATCTGTTTTTATACGTTTTCGCCCATTTTGGTACATTTTCTTCGTTTTTCTGCTTTTATAGGTTTTCATCCGTTTTTATAAGTGTTCATATGTTTTTACACATTTTCGTCCGCTTTTACACGCTTTCGTCCGTTTTTATAAGTTTTCATACATTTTCGTCTATTTTTTTATGTTTTCGCCCGTTTTCTTACATTTTTATTTGTTTTCGTCCATTTTACACGTTTTCGTCTGTTTTCACACGTTTTTGTTCATTTTTATACGTAAGAAAAACGGATGAAAACGTGCAAAACGGACGAAAACGGATAAAAATGAGTAAAATGGACGAAAACTTGAAAAACAAACGAAAACTTGTAAAAACGATTAAAAAATGGACGAAAACATATAAAATAGATGAATACGTTGCAAAATGGGCAAAATGTGTAAAATGGGATGAAAACGTATAAAAACAAACGAAAATGTGTAAAAACGGATGAAAATGTGTGAAAACAACACGTATGAGAATGGATGAAAACCTATAAAAACAAACGAAAACATAAAAAAATGTATGAAAACGTACCAAAACGGGTGAAAACGTATAAAAGCATACGAAAACGTAAGAAAAGCGGACGAAAACGTGTGAATACCGACGAAGTGTAAAACGGGTGAAAACGTAAGAAAAACGGACGAAAACGTAGCAAAACGGGCAAACACGTATCAAAACGTGCGAAAACGTATAAAAACGGACAAAAACGTTAGAAAACGGACGAGTTGCATAAGAAAACCAAATTTTTATTTAATTAGAAATGACTGTTAGTATAAAGGACTAACATTGCCACTTGACGAGTAAGAGCTAACGGAGATGATAACAACAGTTAGCGATAAAGACGAACGATGTGCAATAGTTTCAACATAGGGATCAAGAGTTGAGATCTATGAAGAACCCATACATGCCATACAACCTATCAACCAATCATAGCCACCCATTTATATTTTCCACCTTTTCTTTCAAAACAACATATCGTGCAAACGGTAAATCTTCAAGCTACAAAAAAAATATCATCGCGACGAGAATTAAATGATCTTTCTATAGATATGCATTGTTATATGCTTTCGACGAATTTTTTTTTTCGACAAACTTTTTTTTTTCAATTTCCGCCCATAAAGAATCATATATGATTCGTAAAAATCATATATGATTCGTATAAAATCATATATGATTTGATTCTTACGAATCATATATGATTTTTCTGGGCGAAAAAAATAAAGTTCATCGAAAAAAAAAGTTCGTCGAAAGTATATAACAATGCATGTCTATAGAAAGATAATTTAATTCTCGTCGCGATGGTATTTTTTTTGTAGCTTGACGATTTACGGTTTGCGAAATATTTAAGTTTTAAAAAAAGGGTGGAAGTTTATTTTTTTATTTTGATTAAAAAAATGAGTGACTAAGATTGTTTGATGACTTCTATGGTAAAAGTTGGATCTATAAAGAACTTTTAGATAGGATCAATCATGCAACAAAAAAAAAAGATAGGGAACGAACCATGTAATTTACTCTTTTTTATACCATTTATTTATAAATAAATCACCAAAGTGGACTATATCCTAACCCGATTTACAAGAATGAACTAATTTCTATCACTTTACGAAAACGGACTATCTCGCACATTATAAGATATGTGCGCCTATTATAAGATATGTGCGCCTGTGCTCTTATCAAACATTAGAAAACGACTCACATGTACCTTTCATCAAAAGTAGCTTTCATCTACCTTGTGCGCTTCCCTTTTTCCCTTTCTATGGACTTTCTATGAAACATTAAAGAGTATGAAACATTAAAGAGAAGTAGTAATATTAAAAGTATGGCCATCTACCTAACAAATACCTTTACAAAAATTTGTAATAATTTGCAAGTTTTATCAATATTTATTAATATTTATTTATTAAGAATGTAAAGTTTTATTTGAATCAATGTAACTATGCATTCTAACCAATGTTGTGAAATCACTTGTCAGCCGCACACCAAAAATTTGAAACCAAACGCGCTTGTGCGCTACACATTTGTATCCTTGTGGTTTTTTATTTGTTTTGTAATTTATTTTGTTTTTATTAATTCAGGCGCACACAAAAAATTGACACCAAACGCGCTTGTGCGCTACACTTTTGTATTCTTGGGGTTTTGTATTTGTTTTGTAATTTATTTTGTTTTTATTAATTCAGGCGCACACCAAAAATTTGAAACCAAACGCGCTTGTGTGCTACACATTTGTATTCTTGTGGTTTATATTTGTTTTGTATATAAACGAAAGGAATTCTTGTGTGCTTCATATTTGAACTTTTGTGTTTTTTTTGTTCATACGCACTCAACTGAAAGTGCGCTTGTGCGTTTGATGATTTGTTAATTTTGCGCTTGTGCGCTTTAAATAAATCGACGGCTAATGATATGTTAATACGCCATGTGTATTGCATCTAACGGATGCTTAACTGAAAGTCCATTCAAGTAAAATTTATGTGTGCGGTTCGATTTTGATATTCTAGTATGTAAATGGTCCATATAAGAAAAATTCTCTTTATTTATTTTCTCTCTCGTATTTTTTTTTTCTTTAAACTTAAACCAAATCTAAATCTAAATCAGAAACCTTAAAAAAATTAATGTATTTTACTATGCTTATATTATCATGTTGTTTGAAGTTTGAACATCAAAAAATTTCTTATACTATCTTATGAATCCGTGTTTGATATTCATTAGATATGTATAAGTATGTATAAGTGTATAGGGTAAGGATCCAGTGAAAAGAAAAACCTAAAATGAGGAGGTATGAGAAATAACTATAACAACATATTTGAGATGCATCGACTTGAATTAGATGCATCTCTATTTATTTATATGCATCCTAATTAGTTTTGAAAAGTGATTTTGAAGTGAAAAAGATGCAAAATAGTATTAGCAACAAATTAAACCCACAGAGAAAGAAAAATACATAGGATTCTTCTAACTTGATCAAATGCGTCTAATCTATACTAGCTTATAATGTATATAGGACATATATATTTAGAAGTCATAAAATGTTAAATACCAAAAATATTTCTTTAATGGGAAAGATGCAAACATATAATTAAAAGCCTAAAAATTTATTTGTCTTTAAAAAGTCTAGGTTGTTACAAGTATAACTTTCAATTATTGTAATCTTAACATTTACACGGAAAAAAAACATAGTGTACACCACTTTAATGTACATAATTTTCAGACTTATAAGATAAGAAACATAGTGTACAGCAATTTAATGCACATATTAAAAAATAATAATAAATAAAAAAAATTAAAGCTATTTAATATAGTCGTTTAATTAACTGGTACAATAAATATAATTAATACAGTTATTAAAACATCCCTTACATAAGAAATACAAATTATCAACTATACTAGCTTATAGACCCGTTGACGCCGGGTAATTTTTTAAATAAATAGAGAAATGAGATGATAAGAAAAGTAATTACGTAAATTTGTTCCATTTAAAATATGAAACAAAGAATGAGACAATGCGTCCATTATAAGATAAGAAATTGCTTATGTTACAATTACACTAACAAATGTCCAAGCTTGGGGTCTCCAAAATTTATTGTGTTGAGTAGCAAAAGATGTGTGTGAGCGCCCATCGATTTACAACCATAGCGTTGGTTAATCTAAAATAGATTGACTCGAACATAAAATGATGTGTGTGAGCGCCTATCGATTCAAAACCCAATCCTTGCGATGATGATAGACCTTTAAGTACTTCTCTACATGTAGACTTATTCCTATGTATATGATAAATTTTTAATCTTTTATTGGTTTAATTGGTGTGGAATTGTGAGATGACCATATGACACAAATTTTAAGCTATGTGATGCATTTAATTAGTATCTTATGGAGCATAAGAATAGTATAATCAAGTTCAAGGTTGCCAAATTACTGTAAATGTGAATGAAATAGTAAGGAAATAACTAAAAAATGTAAGTGGTTCCAAATGTTACAAATTATTGAGTTTGTAAGAATAAACATAATAAACAATAGTATAATAGAAATTGATTTTAATGATGAATTGAGTTTGTAACAAACCTTGTAACAATAAAAATAATGAACCATAGTATAACAGAAAGTGATTACACTGATGATAGATACATAATACAACATGAACCTTGCTCATAGACCTTCAAGTACTTCTTTATAGACGACATTTGTTGTATTTTTGGAGACATTACCATCCTGATCACAAACAACAACCTTCAAACCTTGCTTGCTTTTTACTCTTGAAACAACAACGTACAGGTGTCCATGTGTGAAATCAGGACGGGGCAAGTACAAACCAACTTTAGAAAGCGATTGTCCTTGGCTTTTGTTGATTGTCATAGTAAAAGATACTGATATAGGATATTGTTTCTTGACAATCTTAAGAGGCAAACGCTTATCTGACAGAGTAATCATCAACCTTGGTATAATCACCTTTTTTCTAAAGTTGGTTTCGTTAATGATTTGCGCATGAATAGAGGTTCTTGTTAATTTAAGAACTTGCAGTCTTGTCCCATAACATAAACAATTGGCTTGGTATATATTTCTTAACAACATAATCGGTACTCCCACTTTTAAAGCAAGCCTGTGGTTTGGAACACCTGATAAAGTCAATCCATTGATAAATTCAGGCGAGAAAACGGTCTGATCTATGACGACACCATGTTCACTTTTATCCACGTTGTCGCAACTTAATTAGACCATTTCTTCTCCTGGAAATTTGGCCAACAGATGATCATTTATAGTGTCGACGATTTTATTGGTGGGAGCAAGAATCGCCTTTTCTTGAAATAACGCCGGATCATGTATGTTATCCAAAATGTTTGCATAAGTAAAGTCAATAATAGATGCTATTGGGTCATCAGCATCATCTATTAGAATTTTTTCCGGCACATCGATCGAAACCTCTCCTCCGTTTGGTCCTCCAAGCTTGCCGTCTCCGACATTCAGTATTCATTCTGCAATATACTTAATAAGTTTAAAAAATATTAAAAGTGTAAATAAAAGGAGTTGTGATTTATAATACATGTAGGAAATGTTATAAATGATGTAATATGTATATTGTAGATACCTCTTGAATCTTTATCAAAGACCTTGAAGCACTTTTTTATAGACACGTGAAATCACGGGAATTTAAAAAAAAAATATTCATTAAGGAGTTAGGTGCACGAATATAGTAACAAACAACAGCGATCGCAAATAGGTGCATGAATACAGTAACAAAAAACAACGATCGAGTAGGCCATGTTCATTCCGTGAACACTTAAAAGTTTTTAAGAAACAAAATTCAATTAAAAAAAATTGGCTATAAGATAAGTTACAAAATGGTATAAAACATGTCTTTATGTAGTTGTGCATACCTGTTGAACATTGATCGAAGATCATGAAGTACTTCTTTGTAGACAATGTTTGTAGTACTTTTACATATATTACTATCTTTATCACAAATGACAACCTTCAAACCTCGTTTGCTTTTGACCCTTGAAACAACAATGTATAATTGGCCATGTGCGAAAACTTAAAGCTGTAGATACAAACCAACTTTTGAAAGAGATTGACCCTAGCTCTTGTATGTTTTCATAGAAAATGAAACGGCCACAAGATATTTTTTTTCCTTACAAACTTTAGGGGTAAACGTTTATCAGAAAGAGTAATTTTCAACCTCGAAATGAACATCGTCTTTCCAAAGTTTGTTTCGTTTATTATTTTTGCCTCAATCGAAGTTATTACTAATCTAACAACTTAAAGTCTTGTTCCATTACATAATCCGTTTGACTGATAAGGTTAATGTTAACATGCAATACACATTATTTTCCATCTTTACGGTAGATCAAACTTTATATTAATGAAAATATTTTACATTTGGGAATCAAAAGTCAGCATAGGAGATGTCATTTTCACTAAAAGAAGAGGATTTCAGGTTCTGTACTACATATTTAGTATCACAAGGTATTTTAGAAGATAGGTTGTATAAGGACAACAAATATGCAATAGGAAGTTTATTTACAATTAGTTTATTTCAAAACTTGCGATTTTGTAATTTTCATATAGCCATGAACCATTAACAAAAATTGGAAGTACAATTTATACTTTCTTGGTTATAATGGTATTTTCCCAATCACATGCATGAAAAATCGCTTGTAAAAGGTTTCTCCTTTAATATGTGTACAAAGATTTCCAAATTGTAGCCCATTTTCTTGAATTGATTTACAATAACCTCTCGACCGGCTTTGTGCATTTTGGGTTCATCTCTTACATTGACATTCTATAAGAATTTGTGCCTACCTTTAATGCAAAAAAACTACTTCAATAAGACATCTCACACTAATTATATGGTGAAGAATTCAAAGAGACCTGATTCTGTAACTTAAAGAAAGTATGCAATTTGGTGTGCCAAGAACGCATATTCATTAATCGAGCAACATTACTTGCTTCAAAAAGAACTATCCAATCTGGTGTGCCAAGAACGCAATGTACATAAAATCAATTTCACTGTCCAACCACAATAACAATCTTTTTAGATGCCGCCAATATGTACTCACTCACAGTACATAAGACATGGTATTAGATGGAAAAAAAGGATACCTACTGATTCCAGAATCCAGTGGTATAGCTTCAGATGTTGAAGATTCTCTTCGACCAAGCTGGTGGTTATACTTATCATTGGCTATGAAATCAGCCTAGGAAGTTTCCAGAACCATAAAGTTGATTTCTTTATCAGTTAGCTCCTCAACTTAGCAAAATCGCACCTTTGCCAAGAGAGGTTGTTTATATGTCAGTTACATGTACAATATGATGTAAAGTTAATACCACAGTATCAAAGCACATAAATGGTTGTGTGTGGTTACTTCATCAATTTGTTGATCTTGTTGAGTTTTATTGTTGCGTTTAACTTGATCTTTATAAAAATGTCTCAAAGAAAACAGCGATTAATGATTGATTAAATTGTTACATTTTAGAAGGATAGAAAATAAGTGAAGATTGAGTAAACTTATTACCCCTGCAGGGAGCTTAAATCCATCCCAACACCGATCTGTTAGTTGACGTGGATCCACAAAAGCATTGTATTGGTTTCCATGATGGTATCTCCCATGATATATACATTGTTAGGCTCTGCATCTAAACAACTTTTTCGTAACCAATTCAGATACGCAAAGAAAGATAAAAGATATACATGCAAGATGCTTATGTACACGGGTCGGGTAACAGGACAAAAATGCTTTGGCAGGAACAAATCAGTATATTTTCGTTTACTGAACCATTTTACAATGAGTTTAACACAATAATAAAGAAATGATATTCTAATATTAAACTGTAAGTATTAGGAGATGCATGCAAAGGTAAAATATGAGCCACTTTCAACCTAATCCTATACAATCCATTCGACATATTCCCCTTTTAACTAAAATTTTCAATTCAGCACGTTTGAGATAAAAGACGGCCTAAGTTAACCCACACACCCATAAATAGTTCAAACATGCATTTAAAGAGAAAATGTTTATAAGTAAAGAATCATTGTTGCATAAATGGTTCACTCATGTGCCAATGTACATACTTTTTACGAACAACATACCTTTGATTATTCAATTGTAGTACATAAATTTGAGAGGAACTATTAGAGGATCTAGAGAGTTTGGGAGTACGATATCAACTGATCAATAGTTTATTAATCAGTTTATACAATTACCACACTTGATGAAAGTAATCAATTTATCTTAAGCTTGGAAGGCTTAGTGGTAGTGGTATGTGTTAATTTACACATACCTTTATACCTAAATATCGGACCAAAAAGACCAAAAATCGACTTAAAATGCCAAATACATGTTGTTTTTGTGTTTTTACATGTGCAGGTGTGGATATGTAAGAAATTGACAAAAAACCGAGCAAAAACGACAAACACGAGCACGAGATTTTGGAATGAGGAATAGAAGCCGGAGTCGGGAAGGAATTTTCAAGTCTGGATCGGATTTATGCTCAAAATGCCGAATTCTACCTTGAAGAATCAGTTATATTTAATAAAGAAAAATCGTTCTATATATATAGAAAACGCGGGCTGACGGCGTCAGCCCAATAGGTGACGTCGTCAGCTCGGCGATTAGGGTTTTCTGACGGCCTTCCTTGACGTGGTCATAATTGCTGGTTCCAGATCTGACGGCCTTGGTTGACGGCGTCACCAATTTGCACTACGAACTCTCTGGCCCGTCACGAGTATTTTTCCAATTCTGGACTTCACTTGTTCCTGACGGCGTCACCTTGTAGAGTGTGACGGCGTCACCTTCTGTGATCTTTAAGGTCTTTTGAGTTTTTGTTGTTTTTCGCACTTTTTCACTCCGAAAACGCCAGAAAATGCTTCTTTTGTGATTTTCCCTTCAAAAGTACCTAAAATGAGAAAAGAAACGACTTAGGGTGAAATCCAAACCAAAAACATACGAATTAGGACTCAAACCGACCCCTAAAAACGTAACATTTTCGCCTCATCAACTACTCAAATCCGTTGATAGCTGATGATTTGCTAAAAATCATATGGTTATCAATGTACCATGGTTTACTTTACCTAAACATTGGCTACTCCAGAGTTAATGGCTTTGGTAAAGAGACATCAAAATCCATTAATTTTCAATGATTCACCTCTCACAGGAGTTTACACACCTGGAAGTGATGAGAATAGTATGAAACTGAATATGATTTGATGTACCTTATGTTGCTGAGTAGCTGAGAAGGGATTAAGATGCTGTAAAGACAAAAAGATTGTTGCTGATAAAGATTGCAAATACTTTATGCTGATGATAACAAAATAACGAGTATGACTTTCAAAGAAGACAACCTTTCCTTGAAGACAAAGCTTACACATGGAAACTTGAACTCAAACAAGTAGAATTCAAGTTAGGGGAGGATTGTTGGGGTATAAAAGATCAAAGTACTGCTAAAGACCAAAGTGCTGCTAAAGTGTTTAAAGTCAAAGTACTGCTTGTGATCAAAGTACTGCTCATTGATAAAGTCAAAGTACTGCTTGAAGATAAAGACTGAAGATTAGATTAGGAATATTATGTATAATCTACAATATTCTAAAGTTAGAGTTTGTATACTTGTCGTTCAAGTATTGTAAACCGACTAGGGTATTCCTTGTGCCTATAAAATGATCCCTAGGTCATTATCAGAGATACGAATACTTTTAGAGAAAAGCTAAAGTTCGATATTAGCTATATTAGGGTTGTTTGTGAATCTGTACAATTAGCAGGTTCAAAGTTTGGTTAATATAAAGTGTTGAAGTTGTTATAATTCTTCTTAGCTTTGTTAAGTAATTCCGCATACTTAATAGAGTAATTCAGTGTTTCATCATTAGTAGTTTAGGATTAATCCAAGACTGCTAAACCATATACAAGCTATAATAAAGTAGTTTGGTCAGAGTATAACGATCCAACAAGTGGTATCAGAGCTTGAAGTGACATGAAGGAATTCTACAAAAGATGGGAAGGACTTGCTTGCAAAAGAAGTTTTATTTATTAGTCCTTCGTAGTATTTTGTAAACCCTAATATCTCTCTATATAAAGGGACATAAGGCGTAGGATTTTATTATTCATGTCTTCCATAATGTAGTCGACTAAAAAGGTGTGTGTGTCTAGGCGTCGAGTTCCTACAATGGACGCCTAGGGTTTATTAGTGTTTTAGTTTAGAGAGCATGTTCTACTTGATCAAGGTAGAACATGTTAAGTAGTTTGTAATCGTTAGAGAAGGCAATGATTATAAAAAAAAACCTTGTTCATGATAACGTTAATTCATTGTTTGAATATTCCGCTTTCGTTATTATGTGTTCCTTGATATAATTAATACTAGACATCGTCTAAGAGCTACAACGATCTTCTCAATTGGTATCAGAGCCTGGGGCTCGTGATATCTAGGGTTCATCAAGGTTTTACTGTCGAAGATGAAGTTTTGATAAAAAGGTTATACGACAAAAAAGATAATACGGTGTTCACATGATCTGTCGCTTTCCGTTTCTTATTCATCTAACGTGTGCGGTCATTGTGATACAAAAGAAGAAGGTTTATAATCGAAGACAATTTTTGGGTATCGACCTTTTAGGTTTTTTTGTGATGACAGTTTGCAACAAAGAAAATTAAATCTGTTTTGTCATCTTCCACATGGTTGAGCCTACATGTTCTATCTGATTGGGTAATGATTGGCAAATTTATATTCAATATCTTGGAAGTGAATATGGATTTTTGACACCTCGTAATGCATATAGTTGATTATTAAATTGCACACATGGGTCGGTGGAATATTTGTATATTATGAATCGATCGGTGAATGATTTTATATGTGAACTTGTCGTCTTTTGATCAAAGTGGAGCAGTGAAGGCGTGTATTATTTGTTAATCTCGTACAAGCATTAATTGTAGACCAATAATTGATTTATTTGTTAGTCTAATGGAATCATGTGCTATGTCTTTTAAAATTAATCTCGTACAATACACGGTATTATTTAATTGTAAGTGGAGCAGATCAGTTTTGTCGAATAGTGATGAGATGATAAATTATCAGTTTGTGGGATAAAAGTGAATCGGTGGTAAAAGGTGAATTAAATTGATCAGAGATGTGCTTTTGATAAGTTGATCATGGGTCATGAGCAGAGTTAGTGAAAGAGTTGATTTGCACAAGATTTTGCTGCGTATATTTGTTCAAAAGTACTGCTCTTCACAATTTTCCCACTGCTACTAAAGGTCTTCAACGTACTGCTCAACATACTGCTCTTTATCTTCAAAGTACTGCTATTATCTCTCAAGGTACTGCTCCTATATATAAGGTACTGCTGTGTTAGTTTTAAAGTACTGTTGCTCGTATTATGAAAGTACTGCCCGTATATTACGAAGGTACTGCTCTACTACATTGAAAGTACTGCTCAAGGTACTGTTCGTTTTCAAAGTACTGCTACTCGTATACTTCAAAGTACTGCTTACCGAATGCAAGGTACTGTTTATTGCAAAGTACTGCTGTGATTTATGGAGACACGTAAAGAGCTTTATGGTTCAATACATATGCATGATTTACAAGCAGTAAGGGGAAGTACATATGAGTTTGATTGGTTTTGGATTACACACACAGAATGGTTGTTTGTTTCACACACACAGGAAGAAATTTTTAAGTTTTTAATGGTTTAAAGGCTCATTTTTATTGGATTAGTTGATTACGAAGAAGGGTGAATATCATTTATTTGATGTTGTAGTTGAGTTTCTTGGATGAGTGTTCTTATCATATCTCAAAGTTTGAGATGCTTTGGAGATAACTTGTTTGTACGTTAAAGATGTGACGAAGACTTGATAAATCTAGCCAAAGAGTGTGATTTTTCTTATGATGCTCTATGCACACATTGGCTATCACTTAAAGGAGTTACATTGTAGTGTTCAGTGTCTCATATTAGTTGATGATTTTGTCAAGAGGTTGCGGTCTACTTATATTTGGTGTTTCATATAAGTTTGGAGTCACGTGGTTAGTACAAGATATAAGACACAAGTTTGGGTTTTTCTACTTCTTCATCAAGTTTGTTATATTTGGTTTTCTTCATCAGTGATCATTACATATAGCCTACAGATTTGAAGAATCATGAAGATGGTTAGCACATTGATTTCAAGGGAAGTATCTAATGATGTGTTTAATCATTTGATGTTCATGCACCACTCAAGGGGAAGTGTTTGATTTTTACTACTGTTGATCACTATTACTACTGCTAGTTGGAGTTTTCTTTTGTTTTGGATTCATTTTTCGTAAGCATTTTGGTGTTCTTCTTGGAGGGCAATTTAAAACATTGGAAGGCTTTGATTGAGAGTGTGTGATGTGCTTGTTTGCTAGTGCAAGTTTTAAAATTTATAAACACGATTTATCCGATTAATTCTTTAGCACATACGAGCAAGTATACTCGTCCGGTGTAATAAAGGTGGGTAAGTCGAGATCGTCCCAAGGGATTTGTTTATTTATAGTAGAACTTGTTTATTAACAAAGGTTGTCAATCCTTGTTTGTATGAATATAGTTTTTAAAAAGAAATCAAATAAGAACTAAGCATATACTTGTGTACAATTCCATGATGAGGTCTAGGAGTATTATTGCAATTATGAATATAAAGTTTGGTGTAAAACTTGTTATGATGCGCAACTAAAAATGAGTAGAAATACAATCTGTCATAATTCTCAAATTTTCAGGTCAATTCATTATTCCCGATATTTCCTATTCATTGAATTTCAATTCAACATTTCACGTAAACAGGGTTTACGGGTATCCATTTGACGAGACCGGGTAGGTTAAGTCACATTTTCAACCATCGTACATTTCCTAGACTAGGGTTAGTCTACATTGCATCACGACATCATTTGCATTCTATTCCACTCGTAGATATATATTTTCAAGTTACCCTTATTTATTTATTTGTATATAAATAATAAGACAAGTTATTAATTTTTAACCTAATGTACCAAACAAGTTCCACTAGTGCACTAATATATTTTTATATTAGTTATTTTTCCATTTAGGTTATAAAAATATACTTTATTTATTTTTGGTGGTTAACCAAATAATAAACATTTACTTGAACCTATGTACCAAATAAAAGTATATTAATAAAGCAATACCTATCAAAATACCCAATGTATATGAAAATTATATTTTTATAATTTTTACGGCTTTATTATATCCCGTATAGTCCCGATATATTTTACGTTTAGTTAACCCGGTACACGATAACGCTAAAAATACCAAACGATGCACTAAACGGTACCCCGTAAAATCAAAGCTGGACAAAATATGACTAGCCACCCACCTCCTATGAGGTGGCCGGCCTTGGTGTCCTTTGGAACACTTGGGTCTCCCAAATGTTTACAACAAACATCCCACTAACTAGTATACTTGTAAATTGCATGCAAGTAAATCACATAGATAAACCAAGATCAACAAAATTTACTTCTCTCTAGTTTTCTTGCTCACCTTGCTCGTTCCAATTTCAAGACCAAGAAGGAACCAAAATTTTTCAAGTATCAAGTTATTTACAAGTAGTAGATACATCCATTACAAGGTTTTGAGATATAAACCTATGGATTGTTAGGTTTTTACATTTTAAAAGAGTTAAGGCTTCCAAGTAAGTGAACCACTAATTTTTCTATAAATTTCACCATGAAATCCTTGTTAGATTTATGTAGAAATTTCATTTTTTAACTTGCCTATGAAGTCTATACCACAAAAACCTAATTTTCTATCATTTTATGTGAAAAATGGAGTTCTTATGAAATATTGGTGAAGTGGTTGAAGTGGTGATATTAGGGAACCCATGACACCCTAAGAAGGTGTATGGTAGATTAAGGGATGAGTTGTTGTTGATAGTAGTGAATTTGGACATGTACAAACCAAGTTATATCATTTTTGGAACTATATATAAACATTCTGTCCATATTTTTTAAAATTAGAAAAATTCAGTGAGTCTTGGTATATTTTGGACCTAAGATATAGAAAATACATACTTAGATGAAACTATGGCCTTTTGAACCACTAAAAACGGACCTATAACGAAGAAGTTGTGTTAAAAACAAGTTACTACTAAACTTACGTAAATTTCCGGAAAATGTTTGCTGATGTACGAAATGTTTTGGTCAAAAATGAGCCTTAGACCTTTTCAAAGCTTGCCAAACTACTGAAATTATGTTAGTATATCTTTTTACCTTTCCGGGGATATAAAGAACTTGAAAATCGGCCTTATAACGAATTAGTTATGATTTTTCGAAAGTTATTATTTTCATATATAAGTTACCAGCACTTATCCAGAAAATATTCTAAGTATACTTATAAACACCCATGTTGAGAGCTATTTTCCCGTCAATTGACTCAGTTTTAGAGTTTTGGACCACAAGGAACAAAAGTTAGAGCACCTTGCCTAGTTTTCAAATCAAAAAGCCGTTCGTTATTTGGACTTAAGATGAGTAAT
>LBNU01003523.1:32080-45966 GCA_014162995.1 Artemisia annua
AAGTACAAGTTCTAGAATTAACACAATCACCGGCACACTCATAATGAAATATATAAATAGCATGAGAACACTATTCATATACAAAAAAACTAATCCTCACTGTATGTAGTAACAAGGGTATAATATTGTGCTTAGAAAATGTTATCAATTCCGAGACGAATTGTTCTTTAAACTTACTTTAAACTCTAAAAATGTTATTATCATTTACCATCAAATCAACCTTATTTTGACTAAAATCTAAAAGGCGAACCATAAGTTACTATAGTTTTTGACTCTAAAAACAAAATAAAAATAAAAATTTAAAAATATGTGCAATTTTTCTATTTTCTTCCCTCCCCCACACTTAAGTTTTGCATTGTCCTCAATGTAATAAAAATGACTTCAAAGTAAAGGAAATGGAAAAATTTAGAAAATACCGAAGTTAGATACGCAAAATGCATATTTGATCGTAATAAGCAAATGAGTCTAACGACTCCAAAAATTGGATCAACTATATGCTTCCGTACTCCTGCAAGAAAACTGCAACATATACGAAACAAACAAACAAACAAAAGCAACACACAAATATGTCTAAACAAAGAAAATTAAAATAAGTTAAGTTAATCCTAAAGAAAATAGTTAGGAAGTGGAAATAGAAATTATTCAACAAACATAATTCAGCCATCCCAAACTGTAATTGGCTTCACGTCCAATATCTCGGGAAGTTCCATAAGATTCCCATTTTCCTTTTCTCGCAGGTGTTTAAACCTTGTGATGTCAGTACTCATTGGTGTAACCGGTTTACTAAAATCCTTCATTTCAACTTCGTTAAACAGCCCAAGACTCCTAGCTATTCGCGAAATAAAATGACCCCCGCAAAGATAATTCTTTGTTCCAACCGCTGAACGTTTGCATAATTGTTCCACAATAACCCAAGCTGCGTTCAAATGTTGAAGATACCTTTTCTCTACTAGAGCATTCATTACCCGTAAATCTTCTTCAAGAACAAATTCTACTTCAGTTGTTCTATGCAATATGGATTGTACCAAAACTCTGTGAAGTACCCGTAACAATGGTTTCTTAATTGATGAAACCTTACTTTTTCCGTATTCTAGATTATCTTCCGTACTAATCTGCTTCCAGTACCCATGCGCGTCGAAACTACTCTTGTTTCTTACTCCAGTGATGATCAAAAATTTGAAGTCCTTGTTACTCAAATCCTTATCAGAATATAATCCTAATAACTTCCGCAACTCGAATAACGTCACCTCATGTTTCTTCCCTCCTAACCTAAAAGTAAGAAATTTGTTAGTCATTGCTTCAACATCCATAATCTTTTCCTTCATCTGCATAGAACACAAAAATTCCAAACACCATTCTTTGTAGATTGGTTCTCGAATATTGAACGCTCTTGTCCACATATCAGATGTCAAAACTTTCCTATCCCATATCATCCGTATGATCAACATGTCTTCCAAAAATTCTTCACATCCTAATTCCTTCATTACATTCCAATCCATCACTCTAGGTGGATGAGGTATGCGACCACCAATTCTTAGTAGAGTAATATTGAACAATTTCCTGGTTTCAGCTTCCTCTCCTTTCCATAAAAGATTTGGATGACACTCCGGGATTGGCATCATTTGTCTTTTCCTTAATCCACTTCTCGTTCTCTTTGCTATACTAGAATTCCCAATGATAGAACCCTGAAATTCACAAGTAATTATTAGTATAAGAGCATATGAACTAATACCAATCAATTTAGAAACTAGAAAACGCGATTCAAAAATGTCACAATTTTTTTCCGTAGCAACCAACCGAATCGGTTGGTCCTTTGGTCAACATCCAGCCGATCGGTTTGTGCCCGCAACCGAATCGGCTGGTCGTTCTGTGAACTTTTTCTACTTCAAATTCAATCCGAACGTTTTCCATTCAATCAAATCTTTCTTCTAACCTGTAATTGACCATCTTAGGGTGCTTCTAACTTCCCAACACTTCTAACAACGATTCATAACACATCAATGCATCAACCTAATGATTCTATGAACTCAAGAACATCATCAACTTAATTCTTTCAAATAAGTGTTCTTAATTAACAATGTACCATCCTACATCACTAATTAACAAGCATATAACATCTGGGATTCATCAATTGCAAAGAAATTAGTTCTAAAGATTATACCCAATTCTATTCGAAAATTCCATCAATCAATTCTTACTCAAAACTTAATCAATTGATCTAATTCTTTTTGCAATGCATTCTACTCGTATCTAATCACTTATCCCCAAAATATTACATCTCAATTCGAATTAATTCAAAAATACCCAAATCATGACCTAATCTTAATAATCCGAATTAAAACTTAATTGAATGAAATTAATAACATAACTTACTTGACTTGATGCCATTGATGATCTAATTACACTCCTGTAACCTTCAAAACACTTCTTATGGTCGAATTGAATGACCCAACTTTTGGTGGATTGTGTGTGTGTGTGTTCTTGGGTTTTTGAAATTGTGGGTTTATATATTCAATTCCAACCGATCAGTTGAGCATCCAACCGAATCAGTTGTAAGAAATTGATTTTTCTCCAAAAACTTTTCTCCACTAGCTCTTGCAATGCCAAGACTAGTTTATGTCTTTTCAAAAACACTTGTTTTGTATGTATATGTATCCAAACACACTTGGTCTACCAAACATTGGTCATTATTTCTACTTCTAACTTAATAACTTAACTTAACTCATAATAACTAACAAACAATCACTCAAATAGATAAAACTATAAAATGACATAACGATAGTCTTATTAAAAAGTAAAAATGCATGAAACCTAAGAAACATAAAATAAAATTGCATGAAAATAGAAAATGTGAAACAAACTAATAGCACAAGAGGTGCTTTATTCTTGCAATCCTTCTCCATCATCCATAGAAATATTCGTTTCTAAGAATGTCTTCTCCACGATACTTGTTCGAAAGCTTCCTAGTAGTCTTTTGAGTTTTGAAACTTCTTGCAAAGTTCCTTCCGCTAGGACATGTGATGTCAAATTTGCAATGCCATTCACCATCTCCATCTTCTCGTTTGTAAATGCTAGGACCATCGGATCCCCATTCCAAGTTCTTCAATTGGACCGGTAAAGATCCAAGAAAATCTGTCAATTTATTAAACACAAAGATGTTTTTAAATGGATTAAAATAAGCCTCCATTGCTAGAGCCCTCTCCATTTCGTCCTCTATGTCAAAGAAACTAGGTGTGCATGGCCCAAATTTAGGCCTCCCATCTTCATCTCTCCCAACTTCAAAACAACCAAGGTAATCCTCCTCTTGGTCTTCATCATAGTCATCCACATTACTACCACCTCTAGGCCTTGGGTAGTAAGTATTCTTTAAAATTCCATCATCTATGGTCATAGTTCCTTTTCCCATGTCTATCACCGCACCACACGTTCTTAAAAATGGTCTACCTAACAAAAAAGGTAGTTCTTTATCAACCGCAACATCTAACACTAGAAAGTCCGCCAAGAACGCTTGGTATCCTATTTGTACTCTAACATTTCTTACCTCCCCCATTGCTTTTGCTTTATAATTATCCGCCATGGTGAGTTTAGAATTGTTAGGTTGAGGGTCTCTCAATCCCAATTTTTGATACAAGGGGTAAGGCATTATACTCACACTAGAACCCGTGTCGGCTAGTGCATACAATGGAGTAGTTCCATTAATCTTCACCGGTAAAACAAAGTTTCCGGGATCATTCATCTTTTTAGGAAGCCCATCCTCCATTATTCTTCTTTCCTTTACCTCATCAAAACTATTATTCTCCAACTTTGATTTTGCCAACATAACTCCATCTAGCTTCTTCCTATAAACCATGTAATCTCTAAGTACCTCAATAACCGGTTTGTTCTCCATTAACTCACTTATTTTTGCTTCAAGGTTTTCCAAAATTGCTTGTTTTTGTTCTTTGGTTAAGGGTTTCTTGTTTTGTGGTGAATTTGGTTGAGTGTTGGATGATGATGATGATGATTTGTTTTCCTTTGGGGTGGAGGGTTGGGTTAATTTGTTTAATGGGGTTTTGTTTCGATTGGCTTTTCCCATCTTACAAACTTCATCCTTTCCTCCCTTAAGCGTTATCATTCCTTCACAAACATCAACTAGCATTTCATTAACATCCTTCCCTTCTTCCAAATCACTAATATTGATCCGTAACTCACCTAGTGCAAAATCAATTGTACACTTGGTAGTTATAAGAAAATTTCTACCAAAGACAACCTCCGGTTCATCGGCATTCATGTAATCCAAGACCACAAAGTTACATTTGAAAATATGACCATGTATATTCACTTTAACATCTCTCACTTCTTTCCTTCCATAGCTTCCATAATCAAGTCTAACAAAGCCAAGCTTGTTAAGCATCTCTTCCGAAATATAGTTATCACTATACTCCATGTTCAACTCCGCATCCCATGCTTTTTCTCCTTCCACCGCACAAGGTGTAGCATACCTCATGTGTGTAGCATCGTACTCCTTAGTTGGTGCCTTAGTAAAAACAACCACCTTTCTTTCCTTCTCCTTCTTTGGATAACACATTTCATGTGGCAAATAAGAAACATTATCACCAATAATCTCTCCTTCTTCCAAATCACTCTTAGCCTTCTCTAACATATTCTCTAACTTTTCCAAGGAATCCCCGGAATCCTTGAACATATCCTCCAAATCTTTCAAGTATGCCGAAATCTGACTTAAACTCTCCATTTCACCTAAGCAATTACTAACTATAACATAACCAAAAAAAAACATCCAAACCATTAGCATGAGGGTTAGTTGTAAGCAAATAATTCTTAATATGAAACAAGAATAAGTATATTAACAAACTAAAACACTAAGAATTGAAAACAAACTAAAAACTAAAAAGTGCAAAAAATTTAACGAGAGTTCCAACCGGTCGGTTGGGTGTCCAACCGAATCGGTTGATGAAATTACCACCACCAACCGATCGGTACGAACCCGTAACCGAATCGGTTGGTCACTCTGACAAAAATATTTTTTTTTATAAATAAATTACTAAAAATTAACTACACTTTAATCCTACCATTAATGACTTATTATTAAAAACTCTTAATATCCCAATAATAATTAAAACTAAACATTAATTCTATTTAATTAAAAACTTAAACATTAATCATAATAACTATTTTAACTACTCATAATTACTAACATTAATAGTCTAGAAACCTAAATAATTAACTAAAAACAGTAATTTAAAGAAAATTAACGAATAAAACTAAAATCCTAATTTTACCGAGCTGCCAACCGAATCGGTTGGTTGTCCAACCGATCGGTTGGAGCAATCTGTCTAAAAAAAAACTTTTTCTTGTTAAAAATTAAATCAAATCCGAATTATAAACAAATTAACTACTAAAATAAAGAAAACTAATCAAATCCCCGGCAGCGGCGCCAAAAACTTGATGTGCGTTTTTGCTAGTGCAAGTTTTAAAATTTATAAACACGATTTATCCGATTAATTCTTTAGCACATACGAGCAAGTATACTCGTCCGGTGTAATAAAGGTGGGTAAGTCGAGATCGTCCCAAGGGATTTGTTTATTTATAGTAGAACTTGTTTATTAACAAAGGTTGTCAATCCTTGTTTGTATGAATATATTTTTAAAAAGAAATCAAATAAGAACTAAGCATATACTTGTGTATAATTCCATGATGAGGTCTAGGAGTATTATTGCAATTATGAATATAAAGTTTGGTGTAAAACTTGTTATGATGCGCAACTAAAAATGAGTAGAAATACAATCGATGATGTATGTCATGTTCTAACTACTACTAAGAATTCAATCTACTAAATGACTCCTTTCGGACATATCAAGATAGTATGACAATTCTATAATCACATGGTTGTTTAGAAAATCAACTCTTTTCTTATGAATTCCTACGAATCCTTTCGGTCCTTTTTCGTGATGAAATCTTCTCAAAATCCATTTTAATAAGTAAATAGGATGGTTGTCAAGCATCATATTCCATACTAATTCGTGCACTAATGTTTTGGAATAAAAACAAGTTGAAAATCCTTTCGGACCTATTTCCCAAAGATTGTTTTTATCAACAAATTAAGCAAGATTAGATATTACTTCAACAAACTCATAAAATAGATATGTTTTCATGCATCACCTTTTTAGTAAAAGAATACTCCATAACCAATCACATCATACACACAAGTATATCACAAATTACTCCATAGCAATCATAAATAAACACAAGTAGATAATAAAACTTTCATTAAACGTAAAGTAACAATTGTTCATTATAAGAATCAAGGTGTACCTAGTCTTGAGAATTACAATGACAAGAATCACGTGGAACTATAGCAACCACACTCTAGATAAACTATTCACCACACTAGTGAACAATTCCCAACTCGAACCAAAGATTGAGACTTTACTCAACTCTTTCTGACGTTTTTCACACTTAGTAACCTTAGAAAATGAACTAGTAACACTTTAGTGTAACAATAATATTGATAAAAGATGGTACATGTAATCTAGAGGCTAAGTACTCATTATATAGCCTCATAACTCTTCTCTTCCAAGTAAAAACGTCCCATGATAGTTAATAACCAGAAATGATCAGCCACCAATGATTATGGAGAGTAAATACACCTTTAAATGCGAATTTGTAACAGCAGCAGTTCCCCAACCGATCGGCTGAAGGTCCAACCGATCGGTTGGAGTCTTTTGGTCAAATTCCAGCCGATCCGGTTGCGGGTTGCAGCCGATCGGCTGGATGCCTCCACTATGTTGTTTCTTTGACTTTTCTTCGCCGATTCTTTTCGCATGTGTTTCCTTTCTTCGTGGCATGTCTTGGTACATTAGAACTTGATATTTCTTTGGTAAATATGTATAGAAAGCTCGTCTATATCAAATCCTTTGTCCATGCGTTAATTTCATCCTTCTCTTCCATTCGAATCTTTCCCCAACAAGCATGATCACTTCATTTCTTCACTTTTAAGCATCTTTTCACTGCTTTTGGCTATATTTGCATGTATAAACACTTTTCCACGATTAAGTAACAAATGTATACAAATATGACCAATTTCCATACGAAAAACCAACAATAACGCTTCTAAAAACATGTTAACTTTGAGCGTTATCAACTAGCGTTACTTATATTTAGGAAAAACAATTTAATCAAGTTGGAGAATGAGTATGAGACTATTACAAGTGGTGCTCAATTCAGGCTAAACACGACCATTTTTACGGGTTACACACACCCAACTTCTCACATAGAAGCAATTCAACCATTAGATTAAATTGAATTTTTAGTCAATAGATTCTCCAGTAGTCATTCTCTTTTTAGAAGAAATTTAGTTCCTAAATTTACCTAACGAAGGTTACCAAATATGAAGTTTGCTTGGTTCACTAATACTTGGCTTAAGTGACTCAAACATCATGTTTTTATGAAGGTAAATCTAGATGATATATTCTACTCACGATCCTAATAGAGACATATTGAGTGTTTAGATAAGATTAAACAAAATATTTTAATCTTTTGTTTATGATTTATCGCTTGTTTGGTTTTAATAGCATTTATTTGATTTAATAAATGTGCTTGATTGAAGAATGCTCTTTAGCATATCTTGTGAAATTAATCTCATTAAGATTATTGATCTTAAATGAGTTTGTGATTCTCAAATGATATTAAAACAAGACACTTTAATATTCTTAAACAAATATTATTTTTTATGATTTTTGCCAATGTTATATACCATAATTTAACTAGTATTTGAAAAGATGAATTTTACTTGTTTGTGCATTGTGACAAGTTATAATTCTAATAACTTATATTATTTCACAAGTGAATGTGTAGTGCATTATCTTGTAACACAACCATTCATGCTACAAAGAAAATGAAATACATAAAATATATAGTGTGTATTATTCTCAAATATGTATTTTAGCTTGGAGTGATGATTTTAAGTAGTGTGAGCAAAGTTTACATATGTTGTTAGTTTGCTCATGTTTGGTTTTTCGGAGATGACACATTTATCCATTGTACTACAATGTAAATTGCTTGAATATTTCAGATGAAACATCCAAGTTGTCAATCCTACTTCATTGTATATTTTATGCATATATTTGCTAAATATTTGGAGCACAACTATTGAACAAGTAGACTCAATATGATATCATATTCACAAGTGTGAGTTATGATCCGATGCATATTCTTATTGTCTTGGAAAAGGATTTTGTTATTTTCATATCCATCGAGTGTGATTGAGTATGTAGATTCAAGATTATATCCTTTGTTGTAATTTGATATAATCTTGAAACTAAACAAATAACAATCCAATTTCTTGTCCACACTCAAAAACATATCAATTAGATTTGATAAATATGTCAACCATAATTTGAATAATGTATTGATATAATATCAAGATCTTTCTTGACCCTCACGAACACTCATTTAAAATAAATAGATATTTTGGTAGTGTGTTCCATTAATCCTAAGATTATTTATAAGTGAGGTTAGCAAATGATTGACAGTTGACTTATTACTACATGATTGTTATATGTTTTGTTTATTTGAAAAACTATTCATTGTTGCGTATAATGAACACACTAGATGTAGAAATTACTTTTCTTTTTATATAACTAATAATGTTTTAAAAAGATTCAATTTCTCTTATTTAAACAACCTAAGGTAAAACATGGTAATTTGTTGAAAATATTTAGATGATTAGATTTAACTCATTTACAAGATGTTTGAGTAAGATTAAGCCATCTATACCTATATGCAATGCAAGGATAATATAGCAATCCTAACGCAAGAAATCTAGCATAAGATCTAGCTAAGTATAAACCGTAAAACTAGCAATAAACTAATATGGCACATATGCTTAGATATATAATTACCTAAAATTAGAATGGCATCAATCATCTAATATATTCAATAAACAAAATTAAGACACAAAGAAGTTCACATAATCATATAGCATAACACATAAAAGCACTTGTCGTCGTTTTGTGTATCATATACATTAATGTTTACATAGCTCAATTTTGTTTGAAAAGAAAATAGTTTCCTCCTCATTTTAAAGATCAATATTAAAAATATGAATACTTAGATTTTCAAAGATATACCAACTAGGAATGCCCGAATTGAAGGAAAAGGTAAAATATAAGTTTTATGTTAAAACGAGACACAAATTTTTAACCACCGTGTAGTATTTTGCCTTTCTTACAAATTTAACTTTGAAATGATTATTTTTAAGTATTTTTAAATGAAAGTAGACTCAATTACCTTTAAAACGCCGGGTGGCACGACTTCTACGGAGTTACAGTTAATTTTTTTATGATTTTTCAAAGTTTCTGAAAAACTGTCAAACAGACAGGCGGACCCCTTAATTTTAAGGGGGCCGCCCAGTATTTAAGGGGGCCGCCAAGACAATTAAGGGGGGCGCCCATCTGGTACTCAAAAATGCATTTTTTGTTAAAAATTATTTTCTAACTTTATGGAAATGTGTGAAACTTTCTGAGTTTAATACCGAACATATAATACTTATTTTAAACATAATTTTATTTCGAGCTAGTATAATTAGTGTATATAAAATCAAAACTAATACAAGTTAATCAACAAAACACTTTTCATATTTAATCCTCCTTAATGGGTAATTTGATACATGGATCGTACTCAATTTTTAAAACCATTTGTTTTGAAAATTAGAGCGACGTGGCTCTTGATACCAATTGTGGAAATCTAGAAGGGGGGGGGAGGGTTGAATAGTTTTACCTCTTTTTAAGTACTTTCACCATTACCAACTTGTTTTTTCACAAAAGAAAATAGATCAGTACCTTTTTGCGAGTCTTCTGAATTCACAAAGGATGCTTAGCCATGTGGAGCTGCGAGAAGGTAAATTAATGGAGTTATCCAGAGCGCCTTTCGAACCATAAATGGCTTTTATGAAACGAGTCCATAAAGAGGAATCATGAGATTTGAAACGCCATATCCATTTGAAAAGAAGGGCGCGGTTAAGAGCATAAAAACTTGAGACTCCAAGCCCTCCATTTTTCTTGGAAGCCAAGATATTCTTCCAGCCAATCAACGTTAACTTGTAATCTGAATTAGTCACACCATTGAAGAAGTTCCTACGTATAGATTCCAGAAGCTTGAGAATACCCATAGGACATTTGAAGATGGACATATAGTGTGGAAAACTAGAAGGGGGGGGGGGTTGAATAGTTTTACCTCTTTTTAATTTGCTCAATGTTTATTTGAAAACCTTCAATTAGAGTTTATTATGAAAACAATATATAATCAATATGATCAATTATATATGTGTGCTTTTGAGTTGGTTTTCAAAACTTAGTTTTTATGAATAGAGTTATGGTTGATCTTTATGTGAATATGTTTTCATTTTAAAATCTTAAAACGTTTTGTATCAAATTATCGATTAAGTTAAACTCAACATGAGAAGTGTGAATAATGCATCTAAGTCTATTAGACCAAATCATATACTTATTCATCCTATAACAATATTAACTTCTATCTATCACACAATCAACATCAAAACAATATAAGCAACAATCAACACATATTTGCAAGCATAGATATAAAGCGATAAATGTAAGAATAAATGAAAAGAGTTAAGAGAAAGGAAATGCAAACCGGGCACGATGATTTATAGTGGTTCGGCTACAAGGACACCTTCCTTGCCCTACTCCACTCCCCGAGTCACCTACTTGAGAGTTTTCTTCACTACTCAACAAGCTCCCTTTTGGCGGAGAAAACCGTACACAACTTTTGCTTACACCAATTAACGACACTAAGCTAAATGTCGGGTTCTAATCGTAGCTAGAACCAATCTCACGACACGACTTCGATCACTACACAACTTCTACATGACTTCACGACTTCTTCACGACTTCACAACTTCACGACTTCTTCACTACTTCACAACTTTTTCTATACTCCACTACTTATTCACACACCTACATCTTCACAACTAAATGAGTTCTCCACACTACTACTTCTTCCCACTACTTCTTACTCACTCATTGACTCACTACTAAGTAAGATCATCTTGATCTACTTATTACATTTACATAACTCACAACTTCACATCAACACTAACTAGACTCTAATATATCTTTGGCTTTATGATAGGGAGGATTCTTCTCTTGCACTTTGAGTGATGAGGGATTGAATCACTTGAAACAAAGACTAAGAAACTTATGATCAAAGGANTTCACAACTAAATGAGTTCTCCACACTACTACTTCTTCCCACTACTTCTTACTCACTCATTGACTCACTACTAAGTAAGATCATCTTGATCTACTTATTACATATACATAACTCACAACTTCACATCAACACTAACTAGACTCTAATATATCTTTGGCTTTATGATAGGGAGGATTCTTCTCTTGCACTTTGAGTGATGAGAGATTGAATCACTTGAAACAAAGACTAAGAAACTTATGATCAAAGGATTTAGAAGTGTGTTTGGAAAGGATTGGGACTGAAAATTTTCGTGTAAAAGGTGTGAAAAATAGCAGAAATGAACCAGTATTTATAGGCAAAAGTTTCTGACAATTCTGACAAAATGGAGCGTGCCGGCCCCTTTAATTATGTGCCGGCCCCCTTAAAATTAAGGGAGCCGCCCCTTATAATTAAGGGGGCCGCCCAGACGAAAACGGCAGTTTTTCTTGTTTTTTCTGTGGAAGGTTTATCTAGTGAAATTTTAACTGTTTTTGGCTAAAAATTTGAATTCATATATTTATTATGAATTAAACATTTTCCTTTATATGCCAAAAGTGTTTTTCAAAATATATAAAATATTTATATCATTTTATATAATTTGTAGTGTTTAAATAAAACTCCCTTTGATCATAAAATGTATTAGACATTTGTTTATACATACCTTAAGTGATTGTTGAAGCATACTCGAGACGTTGAGATGTCGAGGCTTGTTGACGTATGAATGCATAGATGAATTGTGATCACAAGTAACTTAAACATTTTACGTTATATGTTGTAACTTACATCTTTGTCATCATCAAAACATGAAGAGGATGTTTAGATTAAATATCGTAATATTCATGCCAACATATAGTATAGCGGTAAGGAGCTCAGAACCGATTTAATTAAGGTGAGGTGACCACCAATTGAGAGGGCTTTAAGCTTCCATTTGGAGAGCCTAGAGGAAAGCTTACCAATGATCTCCTCCCAAGAGCTACGTCTCGACATAATATCACCCACTTTAACTCCAAGATAATTAAAGGGTGCATTGAAAATAGAGCAACCAATAGACTTGGTTGCAGAAAGAACCTCTTCATTAGAAATGCCAATGCCTATGAGTTTGCTTTTTTGAAGGTTGATCTTGAGACCCGAAGCTAAGAAAAAGCACTTGAGCACATTAACTATAGTAGCAACAATAGTCATCGAGTTTGCGAGAATGAACTAAAAAACATGGGTTTACGAAAATGGTCTTTGCATTGTCTAGGCACTATCTATAGAGTTCAGTCATTACCTCACACGTGTAGCATATGCATAGAAAATGGGTCAACTTCTACCTTTTCAATCCCTAGGCGACACACTTCAATATAAGTGGCCCATTTTTTTTCAATATGAAGGGAATCTATTTTTGGATTTGGAGTTGGTATTGAGGATGGAAGAAAATGCATAAGTCCATAACAACTATTACTCTGACACTTGATTCCACCAAACTTGAACAATTGTCCCTAAAGCCAAAATATGATTAATAGAAGGAAAAGAGAACAGAAAAATAGGCGAACGCCTCCCTAGGTATGAGGTCGCCTGCGTCGTCTAGATATTAAGTCCCTTAGAGTGTTTTAGTCGCCTAGGAGGTCGCGTAAAGTGCTTTAGTCGCGTAAGAGGTCATAGGAGGTGTCCTAAAGGGATATACTACTCTATTTTTATTTTTTAGTCGCGTAGAAAGTCACTTATAACAATCAGAGATATGTGTAAGGTTAAAAAGGGTGTCTTGGAATCAATATCTATATCTATATCTATACTACTATATAATGCATTTAGGACATCTATTTTTAGAAAGGCTTAAAAATTCAGACTTTTACTTACTAATTACGGAAAGACTCCAAACAGGTTGGTTAGAGGAAGCAGGTTGGTTGTTGGTGAAAGTAGATGCGCTGATTGACGGTGAGATGTATGGGCGGAAGGAGCGTGGTTGGAGATCCGCCGGTAACATGGTGGTTTTGACGGTGGTTCGCCGGTGGTTTTGATCGGAAATGGAGATCTGATAGTGAGGGCTGAGCTGATTAGTGGTGGGTTTGATGTGACATGTTTGGGTTGATTGGAGTTGTGGTGATAATGACATGGAGCTGATTAGTGGTGAGCATATTTTATTCTGTCATCTATTTGTTGACTAACTTCTTTTCTTTTTTTTTTTTTTTTTTTTTTTTTTTTGTGATTTTTATTGTTGGTTTGTCTAGAAATTTAAATAATCATGATTATGAAGGTTGTCCAAAAACAGAGAATTAGTAGAACCGAAACGTATTAATATCATGATTGACCTGATTATATTTAAATCGAGGTATTTTGTTTTTTTATACTATATGTATTTACGTACTAATTGAACCCTGTATTTTTAGATTGTTTGAAGTGGTTCGAATAACGCAAAATATAATCACAGGGTATCCGCCCCGCATCGCGCGGGCCACCTTTTCTAGTAATGGGTAATACGTAAAAGTCTATTTTCGTAAAAAATATGAGTGTAGTTCATTTGTTGATAACTATCCTAAAATCCTTCTTTCATAATTTTTCTTTTTTATTTTTAATTCGTCGATTTCTCGGTTCGATCGGTTCACATAATATTACCTCACAATTAGAAGAACACTATATAACGGTTTGAACCACCT
>LBNU01003523.1:52007-98646 GCA_014162995.1 Artemisia annua
CTCACAATTAGAAGAACACTATATAACGGTTGAACCCACCTTTCAAAAAAAAAAAAAGTTGAACCCAACGACACCACGTTTCCAATTCCACCCAAAACCCAAAAAATGGCGACGGTTAGCGCCATATCCACCAATTTCCATCGCCCTAAACCACCCTTACAACCAAACACCCAATCACTCCTCATAAGACAACAATTATTCTCATTCAAATCCAAACCATACAATAATGTACACTACAACAACCTTTCATCGTCACAAACCACTTTAATATCCTCAGCCACTCGCCGCACTTCCAATACCTCGAGTGACGTGTCAGTTACGGAAATGGATGATAATGTACGGAAAGTGATACAGTTCTTACTCTGGGCTGCAGAAGGAGTGTATATAGTTTGGCTCTTCTTGCTTCCTTATGCACCTGTATGTATCTAGTATTAATTTATCTCATTATATATTTAGGGAGCATGGGTTTTTTATTGTTTTCATGTTCTTAGTATGTTTGGCGAAAATAGCAGTGCCAGTAAGACGTAGCTGTTTTTCTTTTATAAAAGTGTTTGGTAAGACAAGTGTAATTAAATTTTAACTGTAAAATGAATTAAAACTAGCGTTAGAATTTTAATGTTTGTTTTAACCACTTGTTGCCGAACATCAAAAAACGCTACACGCTGTATGTTTGGCTTGGAGCATTTTGGAGTAACACTACTAGTATTAGAAAACACTACTCAAAGAAGCACGGGAATATAAACGGCTAAACACTGCCGGTTCCTTCTACCGCTTCCCACTACTACTTACTACTACCGCTAGTTCTATCAGACATAACCTAAAGCAAGGACCCTTAAACCTTTAAGATGTAGTTGGAAATGTAACTATGTAAGTTTGTGATGGTGCATCCTATATATAGGTTAAAGAATGTGTATCATGAGTGTCTTGAAAGGTCACTAACGGTGGACTACTAATCGATTAGAAGATTTAGCTTGTATGAATCGCTATTGGTTTGATACCAATAATGGGAGCCGCTTGAGTATGTTAAGGATATATATGTACTCCTGATTTAAACTTTTGAGTTTTCTATATATTATGTTATTCTATCAATAAATTTTTTCGTTTTTTTTTCTGTCCATAATCTGTAAATATCCATGTGATATCCAAACAACCCGATGCTCATATGCGCTGTCTTACATCCCCTCTAGGATAAGTAAATGGCGTAAAAATTAAAGCTATAAATTAATCAACAGAATCTTCGTACTAAACGATTTGGTATCCTCTTTTTGTATGACTATACAAATGAACTCCAAAATGATGTTCACCATAGTTCAGTATTAGACCAACTTGGACTTGGCGATCTAAGCAATGGAATCCATTTATAATGTGAACTTGGCAGAAAGTACTTTCTCTGATATATGTATCTTCTTTAGATACTTTTTTTTTTTTAACCCTATTAGGCTTAACTTATCTTTCTTATTCTTAATTTGCTGCAAATGGATGAACTCAGTAGACACATTTCTGTTTGTTTATCTCGAATGCTTTGGTTGCTTCTCTGCAGGGAGATCCGGTTTGGGCTATTAGTTCACAAACAATTGATTCTCTTATCGGCCTTTCTCTTAATTTCTTCTTCATTCTACCCCTTATGAATTCAGGTATATCAATTTATCTCTGCCTGCACACTTAATTGTATTCTGCACTCTCTTTCCACATGGCTTCAGATTATGACACACTTCACGTCCAACATTCACCAGGAACCTTCTGTTTTCCTTTATATAATAAAGTATGTTTGCTTATATCAGTTCATTAGGCTTACTTGAAAGTTGAAACCATACCTTAGTAGTAGCTCATAATAACATATGTCGTGAAATAATTGCTCCCCTTTACCCAAAATAACATATGTCGTTAAATAATTGCTCATATATAAGTACAAGATTTCTTTATTTGTTCGGATTTTGAATTCTGCCAAGTTAATTCATGAGTTGATTTTTGGCAGAGTAGTTGGAATACGTCTAATCGATGCTCCCGTGCTACACCCTGTAAGTACATAATATCTTTCCTTTTCCGCTTTAATTTATTCTGAGATAAACCCATTACGCTTTTCCCCAGATGTCTGAAGGATTGTTCAATTTTGTTATCGGCTGGACGTTTATGTTTGCTCCCTTATTATTCACCGATCGTAAAAGAGACAGATATAAGGGATCACTTGATGTCTTATGGGGTTTTCAGATGTTCCTTACCAACAGTAAGCTCTATCTTAACCTATCCTGTTTTGACCCATTACCGGAGCCACCCAATCTCCACTTCTTCTGGTTACCATTTATTAAATCACTTTATTTTATTTGTGCGTATTGCAGCATTCTTAATACCTTACATGGCTATTCGATTAAATAAGCCAGACACCGATTACACTCCAAGAAAAGCTTCCCAACTTGGGTCCGTCATGGTTAATGGCGCAAGTGTAGTTGGAGTCCTTGGTGGAGCTGCTTGTCTTATATCAGTATTGTGGGCCTTATATGGGCGGTCGGACGGAAATTTTGGGGGTCTAGCAGAAAGATGGGAGTTCTGTGTAAGTTATCTTGGATCAGAAAGGCTTGCATATGCCTTCATATGGGATATATGTCTCTACATAGTTTTTCAGCCGTGGTTAATTGGAGAAAACCTTCAAAATGTAGAGAAAACGAAGGTGAATTTAGTCAAGTATCTGAGATTTGTACCTGTTTTTGGGTTAGTTGCTTACCTCCTTTGTTTGGATGTTGAAGAAGAGGTATAAATGATACGGAGTATTTATACAAGTAAACAAGATTTGTATACGGAGTATTTATACATGTGTGATGTTATAAATTTCAAATGATGAATACTAACGCTATAAAGAGTGCATTACGACAGAAAACATCTCTAAATGTTTATATTAGCATTTATTTATTGTAATAACCGTATGTTGAACATGATGCATCTTCTTTCTAAGTTTAAATATGATGTGGACTGCAAGATCACATAAATCATGTATGTTTAGACATAAAATTAAACACATTTAAAGTCTTTGGGTCATTTTTCATGATAACTAATTGTCTCATAATATATATACATCGTAAACTATCTCACATGTTTTACACAAGAGTTGAATCTACAACAAGGCCGTCTCATGGTTTTCGGTGGCCCTAGCCAATAACGGCAAAGAGTCCCATTACACTTGTAAATTAGAGAGAAACTGCATGTAAACTTGAATTACACACACCATATATGTTTAATTTCTAACGTATTTATATATACAAGACTAAAAAAAATGTGACCCCTTTTAAGTGGAGGCCCGATGCGAGAGCACCACTTGCGCACAACCCCCTCTAATCTACAACTATTCGCTCTCACACTATAAAAAAAGGGTTAATTCCATATATCCCCAATTTAAACTTTTAAATGTCATATTTACCCAACCAAAACTCAAAATGTCGCATATACCCAATTTTGACATAAAATTTGTCATATATATCCATTTTGACCTTTTTAAAACGTTAATAATTATTAATTTGAAAGGTATAGAGTATAGACTATTTAGTATTTACCCCTCTGTGACAAAGATTCTCGCTTCTATAGTCAAATTTATATTTTTTGATAGCCAGAGTGTATACATGTATATCAATATGTGGTTAGTTATTTTTGGTTTTGAACTTTTGATAGTTACTGTATTAATTATAGTATTTGCATGTACAATATGAAGGGTGACATTGTTCTTTCGTGCAGTTCCATAACAGTTTGCAATTGGTAATGGGGCAAAAGCAACCACTATTTATATCTTGTATTCCTATTTGAAAGATTAAATCTAATCAGATTTGAAGAACGTGCATATGTAAATGTTTATTTCAATTTAACTGTGTATGGAGAAGCATGTGGATTGAAGATTTGGACCTAACAAAAGATGTTCGTTGTATCTTATAGTGGTTGATCTGATTTGTAGAGTATTTGTGTTTGTATGAAGTGTACAATAGGCATTTATTAATATAAATTGAGTTTTTAATTGATTTAATAATAATTGGGTAGATATGTCAAATATTGTGTTTAAATTGAGTATATATGTCATTATAAATTTTGGTTGGGCAAATATGACATTTAAGGGTTTAAAATGGGTATATATGGAATTAACCCATAAAAAAAAGACTATTTTTAACCATTTGATTACTTTGAAAAAATATTTAATAAATAAATTTTAAAAAATAAATAAATAAATAAAATACACAACAAGATTACTTCTAAGGTAAGGTCGCCATAAACCAACTTTTAAAATATCGTTACACCCTCAAGACATTGATGAAACTTACATTTCTGGTAAACCATTCTCGGCATCTTTGAAAACTATAATAAAACTCAATTTTTGAAGATAACCACCATTTAAATTATATTTATAATTAAGGCCGTAATGTAGTTTTCGATGATCCTAGGCAATAACAATAAAGAGACTCAATTACATTTGTAAATAAATGAGAAATTGTATGTAAATTTGAATTATATACTTCGTATATGAATAACATCTGACGTATTTTATATACAAATAAAAACAAAATGGGGCCTCATTTAAGTGAAGACATGATGTATTTATTGCATACTTTTTTGTTGGTGTTCATCAATATCTAATTAACTAAATAAAGACATTTCGAAACGTTGATCCAGGCCAGAGGGCTTACCATAGTCTTTCTCGTTCATCCTTTTTTTTATAGTGTTGTTCAACAAAATGTACAACACATAGTCAAATTACATGTACACTTTTCTTCATACATTTGCTTAGATGTTGAATTAGTGATCATTTTTTGTAGAGTGATGTACTGTCTAGCATCCCTAAATTATGGCACCTATGAGCCCTTTTATGAGTCAAAAGAGATGCACTATTAATATTGCTTTACGGTTTTGTTTAATGAGAAAAAGAATTCTTAAAGTAATTTGAAAAGTTTAATATTACTAGTAATATTTATTAAATGCATTATATATTAAGAATCGGACCAAATACATGGTACTATGTCACCCGTCGCCTTGGTTACATTTTAGCAAAAGTATTATTCATTTTCTCAAGAATAACTGTTTATTATGAAATTGTATAAAGTTTTAAAATTACTCGCAAACTACATTATTGTCAATAAAATATCACGCTAAGGTTCTTTTAGTTGATTGAAATGTCAAGTAAATATTTGTTTTAAAACAACTTAAAATATAGATGTAAACATTTATTTTGATAGGAATAGTGAATTCATTTGCAGTCTGTGCTTTATACAGTTGTATTATATATACGTTCAGCTTTATATGCTTGTATATTAAGGTGTGCAAATTAAAAAAGTATGTGCAAATCATTTTTTTTTTAACTTTTAAACATGAATATAGTTCGGGGTTTGGGCCATTTTGAAAACCCAAGCTAAAATGTCGAGCCCATAATACCCAACCACCCCTTGCTTTATGCTTGGACCTTATCAATCCAAAATTGGGCTCCCCTATTTTGTTCTACAAAAACGGTTTGTCAAAAAATATTAACTTAAAAAAAATGCAAATTGCAATTGCGCTGCATGACCAAAACATAAAACCTTTCATCCTCCCAAAAAAACTGCTGAAACACACACCATCATTTCTGTTTAATTTAGTCTTAATTCTCGTTATCAAACACATGGCGCATAATAAAAAGCAGCTTGTGTTGGTAGTTGAAGGTACCGCGGCTTTAGGTCCGCACTGGCGCACCATTCTTTCGGATTATCTTCTAAAAGCCATCAGGTTTATTATTACTAATTAATCACTCGTGTTTTATTTATTATTATACGTTAAGGTGCTTGTGTAATGTTAACAAATTGTTTATTGGTTTAAAATTAGGGCTTTAAACTAGCTAAATGTTGTTTGATTGATTTTTGGTACTGCACTTTGCGTTTTTGTTCATCTATGTTACTCTATTATTTTTTCGTTCAGAACTTATTAAAATGATACTTAGGTTACTTAACTTATAAAATTGTGAGTTATGATTGACGTGCCTAAAAATATGACTAACTTGTATGCGTACTTCATTCAGCATTATTTGACACATGACCTATTTTAAACAATGACTTATCTTTAAAGTGCGTTATATGTTCAATAAACTAAGTTTTTCTGAAGTAATCATGGTTTTTGACCTTTTGACCGACTAATTTATGGGATTTGAACCCATCGCCACACAGACTCAAACCAGGTAAAGCCCTCACTTTTCGGGAGGTTGGCGTGTCCACTTCAGGATTGTTTGCACCTAGTAGGAAATGAACCTGAGACCTTTCACATTTTAGTGATGATAGTCGCAAGCTTTTTGTCACTAGGCTACCCCCTCAGTGGCTTTCAATCAACTAAGTTAATACATTAGGAGATTGCGTTTTTGTTAACTTATGTTAGTATACTATTTTTTTTGTTTAGTTAGGTTACTGAAATTCTTAAATACGATATTTGTGTTATTTGACATATAAACTATATGTTCAAATCACTCTAAAATGGCGATTTGTCTCTTAAGCTCACTCAGTAGCACGTTCGGCACGTCTAATGACGTAGGTGAACGGAAAATAATAGAGCAACTTAAGTGACCAAAAGAGCAAAATGCCTGTGTATGTGTTAGCCCAGTGGCTGAAATGTGTTAGAAAAAGTATGTGATTTTGGTTTTTAAACATAACCATTCAGGCGAATAATGGTGACATAAAGTTTTGTTGGTAGTTTTTATGGGGTGCCATTAAATTATGTACATTTGTAATAGTTACATGCCCACGTATTCGACTTCTCTCTTTGCATTTTTTTGTTGACATTTTCTTCCTACTTTTTGATTTTTTTCTTTTGCAGGTCGTTTTGTGGTAACGAAGCTATGGTAAGCATTTCTGTCATACATATCAACTATGCTTATATAGTTATTTGGCTGCAACAACTCTTTTACTGCCTGTAGGCTATATGCCAAATATTTAGGCTCCTCCAAAATATGCTATTTAGTCGGCTCACAGGCTATGCAATTCATGCGGTTACTACTACTAAGTTTTTTCATATTTAATTTATTCATTTCCTATTCCTATACAGGAAGCAGCTAGTCCTGATGTTGAGTTGGCTCTTGTGGTATTCAATACTCATGGATCTTACAGCCGTGCGTGTATTTCTTTACTGATTTTTCATACCCTAATGTTGTCACGATTTGTTACTTTTCAAGTTTGCTATGTGTTCTACATTCAGCTTTCTTGGTACAACGGAGCGGTTGGACAAGAAGTGTGGACTATTTCTTGGAGTGGCTATCAGCTATAAACTTCAGTGGTGGTGGTTTTCGTGAGGCTGCAATTGCTGAAGGACTTGCTGAAGTTCTAATGGTATGCATTTCCGTTCTTTGACCCATATTTTTATTGATTCGTGCGGTTTTCTTATTTTAAATTTAGAGTTAAGTTAATTCCCTTTAACAATTCCTAGTTTACGGTGTTTTATCTTGACCAGATGTGTCCTTCCCCAATTGAGAGCCAAACTCAGCAAAATGAGGGTCTGCTAAGGCATTGCATCCTTGTTGCTGCAAGTAATCCTTATCCACTTCCTACACCTGTTTATCGACCACCAAATAAGACTGAGACCCATCAAAAGATCCATTTATTTGACGCCGAGGAAGTTGCTAAATCATTTCCTCAGGTATTGTTGTAATGATGATGGAACGGTTGTTCATTAAGGAACTGTATTGTGCTTATATCTATTCTAAACTAGGGATTTTCTTTTTGCAGTCTTGTGTTTCTCTGTCAGTTATATGTCCAAGGCAGCTTCCAAAACTTAAAGCAATCTACAATGCGGTAATTAACAATCATCTCTTTTATATTGACCTTCGATAACTAGTATTGCTCTTGGTATGTTGATTTCGTAGTCTTAATGACATGTACAGGGGAAAAGGAACCCATCAGCAGCTGATCCTACTGTTGAAGTTGTTAAAAATCAACATCATCTAGTTCTCATCTCAGAAAATTTCAGGGAGGCTTGTGCTGCTTTATGTGCATTAGGAGTAACAAATTCACCATTAAATCAGACCCCTGAAAAATCGGCTTCAGAGCCGCCTCCAACTTCCGTTTCACCAGGTTCTGTTAAGCATTGTGTTTGTTACTGTGTCATATGTCGTTGATCATGTTAACTGATTGAAATACCATACCTATGGGATAGAGGATTGTATATGTGAAAATTAAGATGTTTACCTCGGCATACTTCCATCTTGCAGTAATTGCGTCTCTGCTGAATCAACAATCAGCGGTGAGAAACATTTCTCCTGCAACTATAAAAGCTGTAAGAAGAAAAATCAAACCTGTATTTGTTATACTATTTGTCATTTAATCACCGTGTCATGTATGGATTTTACAATATGTTGCACATTGTGTTAAACTGTTGTCTTATTTGTTCAGGAGCCAAGATCACCTCAAACATTGCAGCATGTTCCTCGTGAACAAGTCTTGAGCGTGCAAACTTCTTTACCATTATCGACTTCTCAAGAGGTGACATCAAACAATGATAATATGAAAATAGACGTGAAACCGCTTGTTAGTGTTAGGCAACAGCCCACCTGTCCTCCTGCTGGTCCTGAGAATGTGAGTATTCCTAGTAATCTTTCACAAGCACGTGCGACCAACCCTACTGCCCTTGCTGGAGGAACAACCGCTGGGATTTCCTCGACTGGTGGAAACGAGATATCTGGAGGAACGGCATTGTCTGTACCTGTTTCTCAGGCTTTAACATCATCTGGGCAATCAAACACTTCAATGGGTGGGTCAACTCCATTAGCAGGAACTGCACAGGCGACACAGAATACTGGAACAATAATGGCAACTATGTCTCAGCAAGTAAAACAAATGCAGTCATCTGGAGTAAGTAGTAGTATGGCAACTACTGTTGGTACTCGCCCGCAACAAACATCAAGTGCACAGAAATCTAGCCGATCAAGCTATGTAAAAGTATGGGAGGTGAGTAAATTTGCACTTTTTATGATAACATCTGTGATAATCTATTATTGAACTCCAATCTCTGGTTTTTGTTAAATTCAAGTGTTATTGGTCTTATGGTGATTATATCCAGGAAGGGATGGTTTGTATGGAAACAATAGTTTGATAAGCAAGTTTATTTTTTCTCATTAGGCATTAACATGGTACTGTTGAACCTACATTCTGGGATAGTGGAAACACTAGAAGAGTGGCTATTTGTCCACCTGTTCAGCGATAATAACTGGTTATACGGGCATACCTACTTTTAGTTAATGTCTACAAGTTCAAGTATTTTATTATGCATACATTACTTTAGGAGACTATCTGCGACTTTACGTTCTTTCTACAGAAGCTCTGTAATCAGCGTGTAATCATTCCTATAATCAGACTATAATCACAACATCCATATATATTGATGCTAGCATGATTGCATAATAGTACCTCAATGTTGAGTATATAAATGTGAATTTTTGACTGTGTATGTGTTTATTCCTCCACTGATACGTTAAGCTTACCAGATAGGATGCTAAAGTTATTTGAAAACAATTAACCAAGCTCTGTGCAACTTTTTCTGTTACTAACGACTACATGTAAGTTTCCAGCAATTCTCTTCAGATTACTACTTAAAACCACTCCCACCAAAAGAAGTAAAATGGAGAAAAGGGATTCTATTGGATATTTATAGATGAACTTTGGCCTTGGAATGTTTTCCTTCTGTTAGCTTGGTTGAAAGTTACGTAGTAATTCCATCATGTGAAACAAATGTCGTTTTCACATTGACATCTTATTTCTCACTTTCTTTATGTGGTCTAGACTACAGCAGTTTTCTGGAACTTTCAGAAACGGGCAAGGATCGGCAATTTCATATTTTCTTTTTTATATCATGATGCAGGGAGAATTATATGGTTTGCGACAAGGCCAGCCTGTCCTTATCACCAGATTAGAAGTATGTTCCAAACCTTTATGTTAGTTTATTTTGTTTTGTTATAACTCATTACGTCTTCATTAAGCTTTTTCAAATATCGAACTTTGATTCAGCTTTGAATTTAACCCTTGTGTTTTATTTATGATTTTGTAACAGGCTTACCAGAATTCGACTGCTCCTAAGCCGTAAGTACTTTTCATTAACATTGCCCAAGTGCTCATACTTTTCAAATCATATAGTGCTGTTTGTCATTGAAGACTTAACATTGTTATAATTCCCGTCACCAAATGATTCAAAGAAACCATTGTCTATAATTTGATCATTATTTGAAATTTAGTAGTTAGTAATGCATTTTCTCTCTCTCACTCTCTCTTTCTATATCTCAGGCTTGCAGAAGATTGGCCGCCGACAATTCGAGTCAGTACGCTTGTATCAGCTCAAAGGTTCATGAGTGATAAGTACGATCGGATCTTCCATGTAATTCTGTAATGTCCTGTTTCCACAAATTGACCTATTTTTTTCCATCAATAAATATTTTTGGCAGGGAATACGCTGGAAAGGCGGAATATATAATTTTCCGAGCAATGAATCAGCATGGATTTCTTAATCAACTGCAAGAAAAGAAGCTTGTAAGCCAAAACATTTTTCTTCAGCATTTACATTAGTACCTAAATTAGTTACTATAATCAGATAGCTTCTTCAATCGATATGTTGCTTACAGGCCTTTTGGATACATTTTATGACTGTTTTATAAGAAAATATTATCAATCATTTGTTAGCAAAAGGAATTTTTGACATCCTAATTTGAGGCTGACATGTGTTGTAACTTTGTAACATAAACGCAGTGTACAGTTATAAACTTACCATCACAGACGCTGCTGCTATCTGTAACAGATAAACCAAGTCGGTTGATGGGAATGCTTTTTCCTGGGGTAAGCTGTGGTTGATTATTTTATTTACCATCTGTAATGTTGTGTTCAACAATTGGATTACAGGATGAAGCTATAGATCTTTGCTCTTTGTATCTTATTATTATCTCGATTAATTTTTATGCCGCCTTTTGTCTCAGGATAAGGTGTTGTTTAAACCGCAGATATCCCAGCCACCATCAAAACAACAGCAGCAGCAGCAGCAGAAACAAGTGGTTGGGACGGGAATGAACCAAGTTTCACCATCACAACAGCAGCAGCAGAAACAAATGGCTGGGACGGGAATGAATCGAGTTTCACCATCACAAGAACAGCAGCAGCAGAAACAAGTGGTTGGGACAGGAATGAATCAAGTTTCACCATCACAACAGCAGCAGCAGAAACAAATGGCCGGGACGGGAATGAAACAAGTTTCACCATCAAAACAACAGCAGCAGCAGAAACAAGTGGTTGGGACGGGAATGAACCAAGTTTCACCATCACAACAGCAGCAGCAGAAACAAATGGCCGGGACGGGAATGAATCAAGTTTCTTCACCAAGTCCTAAACCATGACCAGTTGGAGTTTTTTGATATATAAAACCAAATTTATGTCCGCACATAGCATAGTAAAAATGTGTTCATCTCTGCAGTTTTTACCACAATGTTTCAAAATGCTTGTTTCAGACATCTTTTTAAACTCGTTTTTTACAAACTGATAATTAGTGCATATCCGGCCAAGACCCGGCTATTCCGGCCAAGAGCCGGCTATATCCGGCCAAAACCCGGTTAGACCCGGCTATATCCGGATATTCCGGCCAAAACCCGACTATATCCGGCCAAGATTCGGTCATATCCGGTTAGACCCGGCTGTCTCCGGCCAAGACCGGCTATCTCCGGCCAAGACCCGGATAGATCCGGCTAGAGCATATAGTGACTTGTTGGATGTTAATTTATTGCGTTTTATAAGTGGGATTCTCTGTTAATGGAGTATTATTCTCGCATATTTTTGGATTCTAAAGGCGTTCTCTTACAATGCACGTTTCTTCTCAAAATGGATTTTTAATCACAGTTTAGCTAAGAAATGGTGCAACCTGTGTCTCAGGTCTTAGATTGATACCAGTTGCAATGGTGTTTTTATATATTTGACCACAGTCATAGTGTTTCTCGAATATGTTTGTCTACTTGAAGTAACTACATTGTTTGTGAATGATTTCTGGTAGAAAATGGTATATGCCTAGCTCGATAACCAATTTGTGGCTATGTTTCAGCAATAATAATAAGTTAAAGCTGACCATTTGGTGTTTGTTACAGTAAGGTGGTGTTTGATTTGAACTTAATTGACTTAATATGAAAAAACTTAATTTATTAAGTCATGTGAAAAGTTGTTTGTTTGTCACTTAATCAAAAGAAATGACTTAAAATAATAAGTGACAAAACTGAGGGTCTCCACATTAAGTCATCCGTTAATTAAACATGACTTAATGAAAAAATTAAACAAACAAGCCCTTAAGCCTATGACAGAACATAGTTTAAGAACAAACTAACTATAACCCGCAGTTAAATCATACTCTATTTTCTGACTGAAGCCGGCTGGGTATATCATGATTTCTTTTGAGCTTCTATAAGTCCAGCGCCATGCACAACTTAAGATGTAATCTGTGTCACATAGATGAACGTATTAGCCTATGGCTTATCTACTGTCAGAACTGCTTTCAAGCTAGCGTTTTTATAATCTTATAAAAACCTTTATTATCCTTTTACACATCGTTGTGTCAAACATTGTGAATTGTTGACGTATAAATTAATTACTGTACGAACAACATCTTAATTTGTCTAGTAATTATAAAATATAGTAGCTTTTTCCGCAACTAATAATTAAATTATCTCATTTTATATGAAAAGTAATAAGTGAAATAAAAAGGTTGTTGTAGCAATTGAAATAGCTCATCAGCTATACGAAGTCTGCTGATGGATTGAATTTCAACAATGTGTCTATTTCAGATTCTGAACTCAAGCGAACAGAGGTAAATCTAAAATCTTATGTAACGAGCAGTAACAATCTATACAAATATCAAATATAAGGAATCTCGCTTCTAAGATGTCAATACAAATTGCACAATTTGGGGATAAAATTCTTAAAACAGAGATGAGATTAGTATTGAAGTGGAAAGACATAAATCAAATGCTAAAACACTTGTGTCGAGAGGTGAAAACTTTGAATTTGATCATAAGATAGAAAAAGTTAAGGTTGTTCACATGGCGTTGATGAACTGTTAAAAGAGAATGTTAGTTCAATGAGGGCTGATTATGCTGAAACCGCAAGTGCTTGTATCGGTAGAGTTTTGATGAGCATATGCTTCTCATAAAGGAGTATCATGACTCTTTTATTGATGTACTTAATGGGTTAAAAGTTCCAGAAGAGTATAGCCTTAATTAGTTGTTTCGTTGATAGTCTTAATGAGGAAATCCAACGTATGGTGACGTTATTTAAACCACAAACAATTCATGAGGCATATTGTTTGGCTAAGTTACATGTATTGACAGTTAGAGCAAGAAAACCCCAGGAGCCCATAAGAGTTGCACCCTTACCCACTCAAAACAGACCCAAGAGAAGAGTTTTCTAAAGGACTTAAAAAAGTGCTGATTGTTATGCCATAAATACACATTTCCAAGCATTTTCACAATCTTACACATACAATTCAGTAGGAAGATGTTGGTGAGGCAGAAAATGAAAAAAGATATTGAAAAGCTGGTATTAGAAGATGTTAAAATGCAAAAGGATAGTGTAGCACAAGTGGAGAGTGCGTCACCTCAAAACTTATCGGGTGGGGTAGCAAACTATCAAGGTGCTAAGCTGACAAAGTCTTTTGGAAGGAATAAACAAGACCTGTTGTGGGACACAGTTGCGATGCAAGACTTTTATCCATATTTGGAAGTTAAGAAAGATAGCAAAGATGGACAAAAGGATATTATTAGCGTACTAGAGAAGATTGAAAGTATCGAAGGAATGGAGAAAACGAGCATTGAAGTGCTTAACAAACACAAGAGAATAGGGAAACCAAGTATTGTTATGGTTGTTGCTGAAATGTTTTAATGGAAACCAGGCTTGGAGTTTTGGTTAGTTGAAAAAGGAAAAAACAATTCCAACATGGTTTAAACGAACATGGTGTTGCTGATCTGGTTAGGAATGGCTCGTTAATGGTAGTGGTTAAGGTTCATCCTAAGTTTGGGACTGAATCATTTGATGGAAAATACTTCGGCAGAAAATATAAAGACAAAAATACACCGTTGGTCCCTAAACTTTCCAGAAAACATCGCAATGCACCCTAAGTTCGAAAAACGTCGCCATGTGTCCAAAAGTGTGGTTTTTGAGTCCGATTGAGGGGCATAATAGTCCAATCACTATTTAACTATTAGTTAACCCAAGCTAAACTCTAAACTGCATTTGCAAGGGCCCCAATAAATAAATAATCGAAACTATTAGTAAATAAATTGCATTGCAGGGAAGATCATAAAAGTACATTAGCATAAAGTGACAAGACATATGTAACAATTAAACTAAGTTGATGATTCTGGATCATATGCCAATGTAAAGTGTCGTAGTATAATGTTTCCAAGATATCCTCGTAGTCGACTTCTGAATTGTCATGCTCGATGCCCACTTGTTGAAGATCTTCCCATTTTCTTCTTGTTTGAATAGCTTTACGCCTTAACGCTGTAGTCTTTCGTCTTTCTTTCATGCATCGTTTTTCATTTGCTTCCCAGTGCGTCCTTTTCTTTAACAAAGCATTTGCTTTTTCTTCAAAATACCAAGCAATGGGATCTGCAACTTCTCCCTTTTTATCTTTCCGTTTCTCAACATTGTTAGCAAAAGCTGCATTAGATGACTCTGCCATTTCAAATTTATTTGTGTTTCTACTTATTTTTTTGGATGTTAACCTCATGAACCATAAGGGGTTAATATAGTGTGTGCGAAATGAATGCTAGAAAGTTGGAAGGGTGATTGTTTCAATTTTCAAAAATCCAAACGACAATCCCATACGATCTTGTAGGCGGTGTGAACCACCAACCTCCATTAGTTCATCCAACAAAGTGAAATCTTCCATTGGGAAATGTGTGAGAAATTTGGGCGGTTGGATGAGTTTATTGGTTAAAGCACAAAAGTTACTAGCGTCTCATGGAAGAGACGTTCAAGGGTTTTAATAATGACTTTGTTTTCACTGTTGGTCCCTCATTTTGTCTATGTTGTCGTTGTGATACTTAAACTCCCGCCAATTATTAAGTTGAGTGTTCATATTTGGTCCCTCAAGTTGACTGTCGGGTTTAGCTTGGGTTAGCTCATAGTTAAATAGTGATTGGACTATTATGCCCCTCAAACTAGTACAGAAAACGTGCGTTAACCCAGCCCAAATGGGTCAAGGGGCGCAATCGGACTCAAAAACCACACTTTTGGACGCATGGCGACAATTTTATAAACTTAGAGTGCATGACGATGCTTTGTGGAAAGTTCAGGGACCAACGGTGTATTTTTGTCAAATATAAAAGTTCAAAAAGGCTACAAGGTTTAATTGACATGCAACATCATTCTGACTGGAAATATGAAATATGATAGGGCTAATTGTCTAAAAAATCATCGAACTCGCCACCTTTTCCTTTTGTCGGCAACCATCTTTTAATTTTCCTAATCGATGCAAATCTTTCCCTAATTTTCCTATTCTAGCCCTATAACGGGGAGGATTTGACGTGGCACTTCTTAATCACTTTTCAACCCGTTTTCTTTACAACTTACCTGTTATTTTGGGGCTACAATAGGAATATTATCAAGACTCTTCATTTTTCTTCCCTTTTTGAACAAACTGATGATCACCAAAAACACAAACCAAGTTTTTTTTGTCCTTTTCTTCCTTTTTTGCACAAAATCCTGAACACCAAGAATACCAACCCAGAATTTTTTTGCAAGCCTTTAAACTTACAAAAAAAAAAATAAATAAATAAAAAATAATAAATAAATAAATAAAATGATGCAATTTCATTTAACACATAACCCATTACCAATATTATAGTTGGGCATACAAATGAAATCACTACAAAGATTACACAAACATAAACAAAAGGGCAAATGGCACAAAAAGGTACCCAACTTAGGGTCTATTTTCAATCTAGATACTCAACTTTTTTTCTTGCATAAAAAGGCATCAAACTTTTTTTTTTTTTTTCTTTCTTTTTTTTTTTTTTGGGTAAAGGGTTTTAACCTAGTAAGTCTAACGCTAAATTACATTTGACTCATAAAGACCAAATATAAACGTTTGTCTAAATTGACCACGAATATTAATGTCGAGCACGTCACAGAAAAGCCAGGTACTCTTTAGTTAAGACTTCTTTCTCATAACCATAATACACGTCAAAATCTTCATCCTCAAGTAACCATGCATCATTTGCACATCTACTAGCTTGCTTTTAAGAGGAAGTCATGAAATTAGCAGTCTCGTCATATACATCCTCAATGTTACTATCACTGTTAGTTAGAACCATGTTTACAACCCTACTGGTATTACCCTCTTTTCCCGCCTTCGAAATATCCACATTCTCAAAAACCTTGTTATTTCATTCAAAACTCTAATTGGATTCCTCATAGACACAAGATTTATATTATCCGAATTCCCAAGTCGCTTATTACCAGAAGTCGAGGCCCCATTGTTATTCGTACTACTTTTGGATATCGAGGCCCCATTATTTTCACAGTTCCTTGCTTCTTGGACGTCCCAGGACCACTAGTAATACATACAGGACGATACACGAATGTGCTTTTAGGTTTAAAACCCGTTGACTTATCATGTTGCTTACAGTTATGTCAACGATTTTTTACACTTGCACATTTAAACTTTGGGCTTCCTGGATGCAAAGTGAAAGCTCATTTCAAATTAGAACACTCATTCCACACCACACTTGCTCTAGGAACTTTGATTTAGGTTCATTAGTAACCTTTAAATGGATTGCAAGGCAGTTTGCTTATAAAATAGCTCNGAAAATTACATGTTTGGTCCTTGAGTATATATAATCGTTTCATGGACAGTGCAACACCACTAAAAAAAATTATTTTCGCAAAAAAAACTTTAGAAATAAAAAAAAATAGAAAATAAAAAAAAATATTAGAAAATTAAAAAATAAATCAATTTTAAAAATTTTTTAAAAAATATATTTTTTTTAATTTTTTTTAAAAATATATTTTTTTAATTTTTTTTTAAAATAAGAAAATAATTTTTTTTTCAAATTTTTTTTCTAATTTTTAATAATCAGAAAATAAATAAAAAACTTTTTTTTTAAAACAAATTTAAAAATTAAATTTTTTTTTAATTAGAAAATAAAAAAATTTCCAAAAAATTAGAAAATAAAAAAAATAGAAAAAATATTTTCGAAGAAATAATAAAAAAAAATTGAATAAAAAATTTTTTCGAATAAAATTTTTTTTGAATAAAAATTTTTAGACAAATATTTTTTAGAAAAAATATTTTTTAAAAACATTTTTAGAAAAATTCATTTTTTTTAAAAAATTCGAATATATTTTTTTGGAATTTTAAAATTCAAAAATATTTTTTTCGAAAACCTTTTTTTTTTAATTTCTAAAGTTTTTTTCGAAAATATTTTTTTTTTGAATTTTTTTTAGTGGTGTTGGACTGTCCATGAAACGATTATATATACTCAAGGACCAAACATGTAATTTTCTAACGAAGTGAGTTAACGGAAGTTAGTTAAAAACCCAAATCCGCCAAAAAAAAAAGTTTGACGCCTTTTTATGCAAGAAAAAAGTTGAGTACCTTGATTAGAAATAGACCCTAAGTTGGGTACCTTTTTGTGTCATTTGCCCTAAACAAAATAACAACGCCTACTGATGAACAATCCTACAATTATTTGAATTAAAATACATTACCTTACACTAGACGAGTACCCATGCATAGCAACGGGATTTTGTAGTGACAGATCGTTTAGTAAAAAAAAATTATGGGTTATAAACGAAAAATAATAAAAATTTGAAGATTTGGGGATTAAATATAATTTTTTGAAACACGGTTCGACCCGGATGGTTCAACCGGTTGAACCGTTCCAGTCGAAAAGCGGGTCGATTTTATAGCGGGTTTGATACCATTGTTTTGGAGCTTGCTTAAGCCCATACAAGGATATAACAAGTTTACAAACGTTGTTTTCTTGTCTTTGTATTACAAAACCTTCTGGTTGTTCCATGTACACTTCGTCCTCTAATTCACCATTCAAGAAAGCAGTCTTGACATCCATTTGGTGAATTATGAGTTTATTGATGTAAGCTAAGGCAATCAAAATTCTAATGGTTGTAGTTCGTGCAACCGGAGCATATGTGTCAAAATTATCAAATCCTTCTTTTTGTGTGAAACCTTTGGCAACTAATCGTGCCTTAAACTTTTCAACACTACCATCAAGTCTTAATTTTCTTTTGAAAATCCATTTGCTCTTGATGGCTTTTGATACGGGGGTAAGTCTACTAGAATCTAAGTATTATTTCCTATGATGGAATCCATTTCATCATTCACAGCTTCTTTCCAGAAGGATGAATCATGAGATTTCATTGCTTCAGAGCATGTTTTTGGATCTTCATCAAAATTATAAATAATTGGATATTCCCTTGTCAAACTTTGTCTATCTCCTTCAACTAGATACATTTCAAAATCAGGACCGAAGGTTCTTTGCCTTCATTGACGAGTGCTCCTTCTAGGTTCAACTTGTTGATGATTTTGGGAAGAATCACCATCATTCCTTTCAGTAGTTATGGGAATTTTTGTAGACACAATTTCCTTAGAAATTCCATGTGACTTAGGAATAGTTTTGAACCTTTGTTCGTCAAGCGAGCATATCTAGATTCAATAATAGTATTAACCGAAATCAGATCATTCGGTTCTACCACTATGAATCTATAGGCTTTGCTATTTTGGGCATAACCAAAAATTATGCATTCAATGCCTTTATCTCCTAACTTTCTTTTTTTCGATTCAGGAAGTCGGACTACGGCCCTACAACCCCAAATCCGAAGATAATGTAGTTTTGGAGTTCTTCGTTTCCATAACTCGTATGGAGTCTTATTACTCCTTTTGCTTGGTACTCTGTTAAGTATGTAATAAGCTGAAGCAATGCTTCGCCCGAATATCCAGAACTTAATCCGGAATAGGACATCATGGAGTTAACCATATCCATCAAAGTGCGATTCTTTCGATCCGTAATACCATTCTGTTGTGGTGTATATGGAGCTGTAACTTGGTGAACAATTCCCGTAGATTGGAAATATCTAGGGTCGTAGTANAAAGATTTGGGGATTAAATATAATTTTTGGAAACGCGGTTCGACCCGGATGGTTCAACCGGTTGAACCGTTCCAGTCGAAAAGCGGGTCGATTTTATAGCGGGTTTGATACCATTGTTTTGGAGCTTGCTTAAGCCCATACAAGGATTTAACAAGTTTACAAACTTTGTTTTCTTGTCTTTGTATTACAAAACCTTCTGGTTGTTCCATGTACACTTCGTCCTCTAATTCACCATTCAAGAAAGCAGTCTTGACATCCATTTGGTGAATTATGAGTTTATTGATGTAAGCTAAGGCAATCAAAATTCTAATGGTTGTAGTTCGTGCAACCGGAGCATATGTGTCAAAATTATCAAATCCTTCTTTTTGTGTGAAACCTTTGGCAACTAATCGTGCCTTAAACTTTTCAACACTACCATCAAGTCTTAATTTTCTTTTGAAAATCCATTTGCTCTTGATGGCTTTTGATACGGGGGTAAGTCTACTAGAATTTAAGTATTATTTCCTATGATGGAATCCATTTCATCATTCACAGCTTCTTTCCAGAAGGATCAATCATGAGATTTCATTGCTTCAGAGTATGTTTTTGGATCTTCATCAAAATTATAAATAATTGGATATTCCCTTGTCAAACTTTGTCTATCTCCTTCAACTAGATACATTTCAAAATCAGGACCGAAGGTTCTTTGCCTTCATTGACGAGTGCTCCTTCTAGGTTCAACTTGTTGATGATCTTGGGAAGAATCACCATCATTCCTTTCAGTAGTTATGGGAATTTTTGTAGACACAATTTCCTTAGAAATTCCATGTGACTTAGGAGTAGTTTTGAACCTTTGTTCGTCAAAGATTCAATAATAGTATTAACCGAAATCAGATCATTCGGTTCTACCACTATGAATCTATAGGCTTTGCTATTTTGGGCATAACCAAAAATTATGCATTCAATGCCTTTATCTCCTAACTTTCTTTTTTTCGATTCAGGAAGTCGGACTACGGCCCTACAACCCCAAATCCGAAGATAATGTAGTTTTGGAGTTCTTCGTTTCCATAACTCGTATGGAGTCTTATTACTCCTTTTGCTTGGTACTCTGTTAAGTATGTAATAAGCTGAAGCAATGCTTCGCCCGAATATCCAGAACTTAATCCGGAATAGGACATCATGGAGTTAACCATATCCATCAAAGTGCGATTCTTTCGATCCGTAATACCATTCTGTTGTGGTGTATATGGAGCTGTAACTTGGTGAACAATTCCCGTAGATTGGAAATATCTAGGGTCGTAGTATTCACCACCCCTATCAGTCCGTAGACATTTGATTTTAGTATCACACTTAAGTTCTACTTCATTTTTTTAGATCTTAAAATTTTCAAGGACTTCATCTTTTGAATGTAAAAGATAGGCATAGCAATATTGTGAATAATCATCGATAAAAGTAGCAAAGTACTTTTTCCCACCAAGCGTTGGTGTAGCATGTAAGTCACATACGTCCACTATGCACTAATTCTAAGATTTTTAAAGATCTTTGAATTGTAAGAAAAGGTAATTCAGTAATCTTAGTATGCATGCAAGTTTGACATTTATCATTTTTAGAATCTAACTTAGGAATTAAATTTGCATTAGCCATATTTCTCTACGTGACCTAATCTAGCATGCCATAATAAAGAAGAATCAAAATAAGCAAAAGTAGCAAGCATTTTATTGATAGCATTATTGTTAGTTACAGTACCAGCAGACGCATTATCAGCGTCGCTTATATCAGTCATGTTTACATCATTCAAACTAGTGTTTACAACATCTTTAATGTTCAACTTGAACATTCCACTGGTGTGATAACCTTTGCCAACGAACTTGAAACCTTTAGAGAGGATGAACTTGTCAGATTCGAAGACAAGTTTGAGGTCGAATTTGTTCAGGATGGATCCAGATACCAAATTCTTGCGGAATCGGGGATATGGAGAACATCTTTAAGGGTTAAGGTGTCGCCAGAAGTGAACACCAAATCGATTTTTACCTTTTCCTTTCACTTGTGCAGTTGAGTGGTTTCCCATGTAGAGCATAAAGTCCAAAGGCTCGTATGTTTTGAACATGGTATGGTTATAGCACACATGCCGGGTGGCTCTAGAGTCCACCCACCAAGATTTCTCTTCTTCGAGGGAGAATACCTCGGATATCATTGCAACAAAGTTGTTATCTTCGTTATTTTCTCCATCTTATTAGAAAGTTAGATGAAAGAAACCCAATAAGGTCATTTTACACCAAAATAAACATTACTCAATCATTCTATACATTAACACATCTCCCCCGCAGCAACGTCGTGTGGGTTATCCAGCTCGTTTAGATATATTGTTGGGTTTTCTTTTGTTTTCTGGTATTAGCTTTTGATCTTATTCTTCGATTTGTAGATTGTTAGGTTTCATCTAATCTTAGTTCCATATTTCTAATATTCTATTTATTAGTAGAGTAAAGTGCAAACATCGTCTTTGTGGTTTGGCCTAATTGCAGATGTAATCCTTACAACTTCGAAAGCGTAGGCACAATCTTGATAAAGAATTTTGATGTGCAATTATCGTTATTGGTAGAGACGGCGCGTGCTCTTTCATAGTTTATATGTTCTCATTGCAGTGGCACTTTTAAAGTTATTAAGATTGCGTATACAGTACAATTAAATAAAAATAATAGTCTTTTTTTTTTTTTTTTTTTTTTTTTTTTTTTTTTTTTTTTTTTTTTTTTTTTTTTTTTTTTTTTTTTCGATTCCCTCTTCATAATATTAAAACTATAAACCAATAATTAATACAGTAAAAGCAAAAATAACTTTTATTCTCTAAAATCAACACGACAAAACTTCAAAAAGCCTAAATCTCTAAGTTACGTACTATAGAAGAATAGATACATGAAATATGTTAATACTGGTCATCATATTATTAATATAAAGTAGTTACATTGCGTAAAAAAATATTAATGTGAATATAAATATTTCAAGGGTTTATTAGCAGATATATAAATTTCATCATTACAAATTCAAAATCATTCAAAATTTAAACAAAACAAAAATATTTGTAATAATCAGCTATACTATATAGTACCATACAAATTATATACGTTTGGTTTAAACATTCACACAACAAATTACAACATTCATTAAGAAAAAGAAGCAAGATTACAGCTTAAATCTATCAGTAAAAATCTTTTCTACGCAAGATCAAGAATACTGAATACCCGATAAACAAACGATGGCACTAAACAATGGTGACAAGTGAGTATATCTTTAAATTGTTACGTTAAATAATCTTTAATACCGATGTTGCATGTCTGAATATTAGCATTGTGGCAAGGTTCTTGATGTTGGTAGTAATATTTTTATCATAGTAGTGTTCATATAATCAGTTTATTATAAGAAAGGGTTTTTGCAAACGTTAATCTTGAATTCTTGGTTTATCATTTAATGAATGAAGTCTTGAAACATTAATGGTGCATCCATGCATAGACTTTTTATGTGAAAATGACGAAATTGACCTTGGTTTGACTTTTTGTGGACCATGGCGTTTGACTGAAAAATAAAGTACTTAAATAGAAAATTGAAAACCCACCATTTTAGGGTTTTGGGTTCTATAAAGAAAATGGGTTTTTGGGTTCACTAAACAAGTTTCTTTGAACTGGAAATCACCGGAACAATGTAATCGTTTTGGTGCGGTGGTTAATTGGGTAAATGTACGGGCGAGTCTTTGACACAGATGTTCGCGGCCTAACCGGGGTATCTCGCACTTGATGAACCGTAACTTCTTATATATATAACTTTCTTGTTGTTACCGAATTGTTTATTTTGCTTATTGTGTATACTGCTGAATATAATGTGAATCTTGGTGAATTATATTTTTAGTTAAGTGGTTGATTAATTCGAGTAAATTTATCTTTATGAACAACTTAAAGATTTCTTGAAATAGACAAATTCTTCATCTAGTATGTTTATAGACTGTGTCATCGAATAGAGATGTCTCTTATACAGTAATATTAAAATGCCACAGTGACGAGTGTATCGATGTACTGGAATACTAGTAACATAGGTTAAAATATGAGGTGGTGAATGGGTCTAACTCCAATAGTAATTACTTGTGTATAAGTTATATTAGTAATGTGTGGTGTTACAATTATTTGAAAGCGGAATACACAGAAATAGTTTAAGAAGATGATGCGTTAGGTAGTTTATTGACGTTTGTTTCTTTTGAATTGTATGTATAAATGATGTTGTGTCAGCTGATATCGGTGAAATGAGTTTTCTTGAATTATAGTCTTTGTTTTGAGTTGGCGGTATATTCGTTAGATGGAGCTTGTTCAGTTGAAACGTTGGAATGAGGATTATTAATGAGAATGAGTATGTGGATCAAAAATAACTTTATTCTCTAAAATCAACACGACAAAACTTCAAAAAGCCTAAATCTCTAAGTTACGTACTATAGAAGAATAGATACATGAAATATGTTAATACTGGTCATCATATTATTAATATAAAGTAGTTACATTGCATAAAAAATATTAATGTGAATATAAATATTTCAAGGGTTTATTAGCAGATATAAATTTCATCATTACAAATTCAAAATCATTCAAAATTTAAACAAAACAAAAACATTTGTAATAATCAGTTAGACTATATAGTACCATACAAATTATATACGTTTGGTTTAAACATTCACACAACAAATTACAACATTCATTAAGAAAAAGAAGCAAGATTACAGCTTAAATCTATCAGTAAAAATCTTTTCTACGCAAGATCAAGAATACCCGATAAACAAACGATGGCAGACAATGGTGACAAGTGAGTATATCTTTAAATTGTTACCAGGGGCGGACCTAGCTTATAGCACGGGTATGCACGTGCATACCCTAAAATTCGACGGGTAGTGTAAAAAACATAGGGTGCATACCCTTCAAGGACCCTTCGAGGACCCTTCGAGGACCATTCGAGCAAAAGTGCATACCCTATTTTGAAATCCTAGTTCCGCCACTGATTGTTACGTTAAATAATCTTTAATACCGATGTTGCATGTCTGAATATTAGCATTGTGGCAAGGTTCTTGATGTTGGTAGTAATATTTTTATCATAGTAGTGTTCATATAATCAGTTTATTATAGTATAAAGAAAGGGTTTTTTCATATAATCAGTTTATTATAGTATAAAGAAAGGGTTTTTGCAAACGTTAATCTTGAATTCTTGGTTTATCATTTAATGAATGAAGTATTGAAACATTAATGGTGCATCCATGCATAGACTTTTTATGTGAAAATGACGAAATTGACCTTGGTTTGACTTTTTGTTGACCATGGCGTTTGACTGAAAAATAAAGTACTCCGTACTTAAATAGAAAATTGAAAACCCACCATTTTAGGGTTTTGGGTTCTATAAAGAAAATGGGTTTTTGGGTTCACTAAACAAGTTTCTTTGAACTGGAAATCACCGGAACAATGTGATCGTCTGGTGCGGTGGTTAATTGGGTAAATGTACGAGACACAGATGTTCGCGGCCTAACCGGGGTATCTCGCACTTGATGAACCGTAACTTCTTATATATATAACTTTCTTGTTGTTACCGAATTGTTTATTTTGCTTATTGTGTATACTGCTGAATATAATGTGAATCTTGGTGAATTATATTTATAGTTAAGTGGTTGATTAATTCGAGTAAATTTATCTTTATGAACAACTTAAAGATTTCTTGAAATAGACAAATTCTTCATCTAGTATGTTTATAGACTGTGTCATCGAATAGAGATGTCTCTTATAAAGTAATATTAAAATGCCACAGTGACGAGTGTATCGATGTACTGGAATACTAGTAACATAGGTTAAAATATGAGGTGGTGAATGGGTCTAACTCCAATAGTAATTACTTGTGTATAAGTTATATTAGTAATGTGTGGTGGTACAATTATTTGAAAGCGGAATACACAGAAATAGTTTAAGAAGATGATGCGTTAGATAGTTTATTGACGTTTGTTTCTTTTGAATTGTATGTATAAATGATGTTGTGTCAGCTGATATCGGTGAAATGAGTTTTCTTGAATTATAATATTTGTTTTGAGTTGGCGGTATATTCGTTAGATGGAGCTTGTTCAGTTGAAACGTTGGAATGAGGATTATTAATGAGAATGAGTATGTAGTTATTGGTTCAGTTTGTTTTCTGTTTGTATAGGAGGCTATTAAGACTGCTCAAGTGATTTAAGATTTGGTTGGGGTAACCTAGAGGGTTTGAGTTCAAATTTCTAGCTAATGTACCTCGATTATAATAGGTTTGTCATTGGACAAGCCAGGAAAGGGTCATTTATTTGGATGACATTGTTGCGTCCTCTGTTAGAAACTAGTTACATATCACTGATTAGGTAAAAGGGCTGCAAAATCTCATCTAGCTGCTCTTTTAGATACTTTTTATTTGATAATATTGGCTATTTAGTATATGATTACCTTACGAAATTTGCTTTGAAAATCTTGATAACATTATATATGATCAAGTTCAATATCTGAAGAGCACAACCCTTTATCACTTGGAAAATATGAGATGCTCTATCACTTGAAATAAATGAAGGTTTCTTGTGTATACTATGAAATAGTAAAGTCAGTATTGTTTAGTCCAGCATAGTTCAGTGAGCATTATTGAAAGTTCAATAGCATGAGCGACTGAAAGGGATGGTGGACGAGTAAAATAAGCACTTCAAAATCTGCTTATTTTAACCCAAAATATGCAGATAAGCAGAAGTAGTTTATATAACACAAAACTGCTTTTGCTTAAAGATTAGCAGATAAAAAAGCATAAAATATAAGCAATCCCAAACACCCCCTTGTTCCTAGTAAGAGCTTTCTCATATAGACCTGATCTTTTGCCGTATCACATTTTTCTCGGATTTTTAATTCTCAAATACCTATCTTCAAATACCTTCTGCAATGCAATAGACTTTTGATAAGCTTTCTAGTAAAGTTGAATCTTTTTTTGTTCTAACTTTTGGTTTATTAATGCAGCTCGCCATTTGACATTCCTCCTGCAGACTATCCGCCACTAGATTGGGACGATTTGCTGACATCTTTACCAGACTTACACAGTCCTCCACAGACCTTGAAACACGAGCCACTTTTATATTGGAATACCAACACACCACGGGACACTCTTTCTTGGTTAGATCTGGACATCTGGTAAGACCCTTTATGAGGGTTTTTTTTTTTTTTTTTTTTTTTTTTTTTCTCAAGTGTAACACACACATCTAACGATTTCATTTATTGATAGATATACAAAGTGTTAGGCATACTAAGAAATTAGAATAAGTAATCGTGTCAAGATAATTAAAAGAGCATTCCCTTTAAGTGTAATAATCATTCAATTACTCCTATAACATTATAATATAATAATGTGAAATGTAAACTAAACTTATAGGCAAAAATACCTGGATAGTGGATACCTTTAAAAGTTTTTATATGCTTGTGTTTAAGTAGCATGTCCTTAGATTAACCTATAAGTAGTCGATGAACCTATAAGATGTCATATTGTGAGCTGAGATCTGAGACAACTTGGTCTTGTAATTTGCAGCAAGCTTTAGCTCTTTATCTTCATGGATGCAGTTATTTAATCAACTGTCCCTGTTGAAACCACAGAAAAGGCAATGAGTATGTACGTTGAACATGAAACTAGGATCGGCCACTGTAATTTGTTAATGAATGACACAAAGATTTTATCAACTGAGCCCTAGCACATAAACAAACAGACACATATAAGCAAACCAAATTCTTATATTATGCTAATAACATACCTGCAAGGTATTTACACATGTGAAAGCTTAAAAGGCAAAAGTGCAAAACTTCTCAGGGTAGAAGCACTACCAATTTCTTTTCAATCTCAAAAGTTGAGAATAGAACACCTAAGGTCTTTTCCACCTATAGAGATGACACTTTTAGTCGTTAAGAATTCTTAAATGCGATAATTTATCTGAATTTCCTCAATATAAGATTCTCAGTCTGATTTCTAATGACTTGGTATTTCTTATTTTGAATTTTTGTCCGACCCATGTAACATGCGACATCACAAGAAAACAAGTATAAAAGCTCTGTTCCTCAAAAATAGTTTGAAGATGAGAAATACGAGTAATTGATAAATACCAGGACCCATTGTCATTTCTTTAACTTGTTCAGGTGTCATCCCCTGGTGTTAGTGCTGATCATCAGCAGAGCTTTGTTGAGGTTGCTTCAGTTTTAGAGTCTCTGCCTCTAACTTCTGTGTCACCGGCAGCAGGTATGTTTCATCTTTGTAGCATGCAGCAATGAAATAATTCGGTAGTGAAAAAGCTCAAGTTTATTACCCTTTCAATTATCTTGCAGTTAATGGTTCGGTGCTGAATGGGCAAACTAACAATTCTGCTAGAACTATAGATGATAAGTCTCTTCAGCTGATTCTGACACACAACTGGAGCAATCTCATGAAATCGTTATCAGACTCGTACACCTCTTCAGTAACTTTACAGAATGAGCCTTTGCCAGAATGGTTTGCCAAATTGATAATCCCCTCTACTGTCATGCCTTTGGAAGAACAACTCGAATATGTCAAACTATGGGAGGTAACTGATTCTTTTTCTTTATTGAAATTATATTGATTGATCTCTAAACCACTGGTCTTTATTGAAATCAAGTTATTAATTAGTTTTCATGTTACAGGGATACTTATGCTGCACCACAGAAGGCGAAACGAGATTAATGTCCAAATTACATGTATGTATCAAAGTTTGTCTTCAGTTATTTCTCAAAATGTGCCTTACATGATCCTGAAATCTACTACAAGTGTTTGATTGCGACTATTAAAACATGAATGTGTGATTTTTAATTTATAATATGATCATATGATATGTTTGTAACTTTGTATTAATGATTAACCATCTGTCAAAGATCAATGCTTATCATCCTCTTCTTTTATTATGTTTTTTTGCCAGGGCTATCGGAGATCTACAGCGAAAGATTCTGACACGTAAGTATATTGTCCAAAGATATGTTTTTCTGTGGCGAATAGTAATAATGGTTTCATACTCCTTTGGTAAACTAGGGTTATGTTTTTCTAATGGTAATATGAGGGATAAATACCATTTTACTGATTCACTGAAATGCTTTTAGTTAAGTAATTAACTCATGTGGCAGAGCCAGAAGTACGAAGTCACGGGGGGCTTGAAATTTCTACCTACACAAAAGCCGAGAAAATTCGAAACAACAACAAAATTTTTTTTGAACAACCAAATAAATATAGCAGTGTTTTTCTATATTTTGATATAAATATAGCTTATATCAACTAAAAAGTGATGGTCAAAAAAATTTAGAGTTATATAAGTCATTTACGACACTATTTTGACTAATAACAACATGATAAAAATGTTTCAATTGCTTTTACGTTGGATTGAGAAAATAGTGGAGGGCACTTTTGATAATGGGTTGAGGGCAAACATCAAAGAAAGCCCAATAAAACTTTTTTTTTACAATAACTAGTAATAAAGTTTGTGAAGTAAACATAGAGGGCACAGCCCCCCTTACCACTTCATGTGCCTCCGCCCCTGCTCATGCCTATGATTTGATCTTTATTTTCTGATATGTTTTTCTTATGGTGATATAAGGGCATTCACTTTTACACTTCCATTCTTGGTTAATTAATGGCTAACGGTGTAGTTTATTAAAATTAAAGCTGATAATATATCTAATTATTTTAATGCCTAACTAATTTGGTTTTTTATCTCTTGCTATCTGCCTATCCTGTTTTCCTCACAAATATTTTGCAGTTGTTGAAATAGATATTATATAGTGCATAAAATATTGTTGAAGCAAATCAGTTATAATATTAATGCTTTGTTTGATCTTTTATCTCTACCTAAGCTGTTATAATTCTAATTTCACTTCATATATATTAAGCATTATGCATGGTTTTCATGTAATTTAAGCATTTTGAGCGGTTTACATATCCTACAAGGTTTCTGTGCTAATTTTCACTCCATATAATACGCAGGCTTGCTCAAGATTGGCCATCCACAATGTTTATAGAAAGGATTGTATATGCAGAAGATACAAATATTGAGTACGATTTATTATTTGTTTTCATTAATAGATGTATTTTTTTCCTTTCAACAGATGATAAAATCTTTTTTTTGGCAGGGAATACACTGGAAAGGTAGATTGTGTTCGTTTCCGAGCAGAGATTCCGGATGGTTTCCGCAGCTCATCCCAAGAAAATGTGACTGTAAGTGGTCTCTAAACCACTCGTCTTTAGTAGTAAAATAATTTGCTGTAACTCATGTCTGATAATTTTTTTTTATCATTGTTAAATGTATGCAATATGGTGTTATACTATTAACATCACAAGTTCTCTTGCTGTACGTATCGCCTGAATTAGGCGGTTGGCTTGATGGGCTACTTATTCCTGCGGTAAGTTCTACTAATTGCTAATAGAACCTATTTATCATAACTGGTGTTGGTAATTTGGATTTGGTTTTGATTTTCCATCTATGTCTTTCTAGAGAGGTTTGGATCTTTGTCATGTGGTTTGTTTGGTGGTAATGAATTGCGTGCAAATAACGCGTATACTTCAGTTAATACTCATTAAGGTGTAGAAGCTAGCCAATAACAAAATTACTTTCTTTTGGTGATCATAGTTCAGATGAATCCAAACTTAAATTCTTGCAACAATTCGACTTTGGGCTAGAGTGTTATTCTAGTTACCTAAACACAAAGCAAATTATGATAATACTGCTAGTAATATTGATAGAAACAATGTCACAATGATAATGTAATTAATGTTTATAAATTCATTATTCCTGAATGTAATAATAATATGGGCTGATTTACCTGATTGGTCATTACATAAATTTTTGACGATGTTTAATCACTTTGTATAAGTTTATGGCCTATCTAGTCATTTTCTGTAAGTTAAAGGGGTTGGTCGATAAATAATAAAAAAACATTGAAGTTGAAAGGCTTGAAGGAAAAAATTAAACCTGGACTTGAGCCCCAGTTGTTTGGAAAAGCTGAAAACCCTTTTGCCACTCTGCCGAGACGGGTTATGCATTTGTTTTTCTCTTCAGTAAAATTTTACTTAAGTTATTGTGGGTGACTCTTTGTAAGATACATGTTAGGAATGGTAGTCAATAATAACAATGCAGCTCACAAACTATATTTGCTCTTGCATGGTGGATTTCAGCTAGTTCTTATTTTTTATTTATTTTTTTATGTCTCAGGACCTGGTGGATTTTGAATTGCCTACATCATCTGAGCAACAACCAGAACAGCACACTGGCAGATGTAGAATAGCACGTTCATATCCTCTGACCAATCGTAGCCGTGCAAAGAATAGATTCTGTTTCTAAATGTTAGAACTTAACCGTCAGCAAATATTGTCTATATTCAAAGTCTGAGGCAGTTTTTCGAGTTTTTGCGGCTACAAGGCATGATTCATGAGTGTAAAGGTTTCCTTTATTTTACATTAGGACATCCAAAGTAAAAACAGTGTCGAAGATGATCACAAATCAAGCATATTAATGTACAAAACAGTTATAAGGATATTTTTGTTAAAGATAGTGACTGGTTATAATCTGTACAACCATTTAACCATATCACCCATAAAACATTTCATTCAGACTTATCTTATTTTTTTGAATTCACATATTATAGTCTTTCCCTAGTTTGTTCTATCCAGTGCAATACTGTAGAATGTATCAGATGGTTAGACGTTCAAAATTGAACATAGTTGCTACAAATAAAGATGCGATTTGGTGTTTCATCTAATTGTTCAAATGAGATTGATATCTTCTTGATTGCAACTTTGAAAACGTTTTTCTGATATCATCAACTTTGTTTTAATGAGACTGAAAACTGAATCCTGCATTTTATTTAAGGGCTAGGCTTTTATTTTCAACTCCTTTGAAAAGATGAAAACCGAATCGTGCATTCTTGATGGTAGAATCTGACGTGGACTATTACTTGCATAGGTGGCATTCTTTATGGTGATGTTGCTTTATTTTTTTTGTATTAGACTGATAGTAATAAGAGACCTAACCAAACCACACCTCACACCGTTACATCAGCGTCACATCAGCTTTTTCTCTCCCATACCAAAACAAGACCAACGTGTAACACCGTTGTTCCAGAAAAGAAAAAGGACCGTAAAAATGTTAAGCATAAACGTGCTAATGTTGGTGAATCATTGTTTTTTCCTTACTATTAAGACCTTCCAAGTTTTCGTTGTTATATTACTTGATATACATTGAGATTCATGCTTATGTATAGTTTTGCTTGAAGCATAAGGACAAGTCATTGTCATTTAGAATATTGTGTAAAGGTTTGACACTTTGACTAATTAAATAGAAACAAATTTTTTAAAAGTAACATGAAATATTAAATGTCTCATAAAATCTTACAAGCTTTAAAAAAGTGTTCTAATAAGTTCTACTATATACACCAAAAGGATTTTAAATACTATGGATAATTGTGCTACTTTTTTTCTCGTAATTTGCAACATAAAAGTTATTAAATAGGACTCCAAACTCCTAAACATAGTCATAAAGTGATGAGAGAGATATTTCTTTTCTTTTTTTTTCTTTTTTTAATTTTATTTTACACATTAATTATACTCACAACTTGTTTTCACGTTTTACTTTTTTTCCCAGGGGGTTCAAACATAATTTCAGTGTAAATATCTTTCATAAGTCATTTATATTTAATTAAAATCAAGTTTATTGAAGCTTAGCCCCAATGAAAATTATAAAAGAGCTATGTACTTAAAAGAGCTATGTACTATAAAGTACATGTCTATCTTTAGTTTTTTCGAGAAAATAATTTGATAAAATGATTTTTGTTTTCTCAAATTCGGAAAAGTTTAAAGTTTTTTTTTTTTTTTTTTTTTTTCATTATATATTCTTTTAAAATAAAAGAAAAAAAAATTAGTTATCGCTTTAAAAGGAATGATGTTATATGAGAAAAGGGTGTTCTGTGCTGAATGATGGATGCTGGTGTCATAGAAAAAGATACTGAGATGACACCACTTTTTCAAAAACACCACCCCCACGGCACGAGACCGTACATTAAATTATTTAAGTCGCATCCGCATGGGAAAGTATATATTTAAGTCGGCAACGCATGTATACTCAAATTATTCAGAATGAAAGACAAATGTATTCATGACTGTTTATTTTATAAAGTCATTACAATTGTTACATGTTTTTATTTTTTTTAATAGACAATTTATTTTCTCGTTAACTATTTGTATTATGATAATACACCGATAAAAATATTTAATTAGAAATTAAACTAAAAGTAAAGACAAAATGTTGTGAATAAGAATTGAAGGAATGAACATTCTTCTTATTGATAATAATGTTTAGGGAATACAAATGGTATAAATAAGATAATATTAGGGTAAAAACCCTAATAGCTAATTGGGCCATGGGCCTCTTATTAGTTATATGGACATCCACTAATAATAATCCATAACACTCCCTCTTGGATGTCCATATTGTAATACACTTAGGAATTGCTCATTGAATCATTGAAATGCACCTTAAAGTGTTTTGATAGAATCACATGAATAAATATTCTCTACATTTTGTTCACATATCCAATTTAAGGATTAAGATACATCATACATCTCATTCAAGTACATCTGTACCTCACATATACACAATCTAGTATGGTGCATTTAAATCGATATTGTGATCATCATCTTTATAAATCAATGGAGTCTTTTCAACATCATGTGACCTCATAAACATGAGTGTCGTTTATCCATATAAAGATAGTTAGCATCTTTCTATAGTTTTCATGATGCACAAAGTTTTCATCCTTAAGATGTTCAATTCGTAATAAAAACAAACTTTGTCTTTTGTTTCAAATTCAATTTCTATGCATTCAATCACCTTTACAAACTATATGAAACTTAAACCATATGCAAATCAAGATCTCATAATAAAGTTTCATAGACAAACATAATTCTTTATTTGGCACAATACTATACACTAAGCAATTATGACACATATGCCCAAAACATTATTAATTCAACACAATCAGGTAGTGTTCTCGAGAACCTTTGTCATATGCTTTTAAAAATTAATAATCACTAGCATGCTTCATGCATTTTATATCCAATAATAAAATATCAAAACCACATGAGCTCTATTTATTTATCTTTTAGACGTATGTCAATTATTTCTCACATTGCCAGACTTACACAATATTAAAATACATTATTGGATCCACTACATGTGAATATGCATCTACATGATCATTTACAAGTATTTGAGAAAATAAACGTGTGCCATCACTTGTAACATATGCATAATTTAATTTCACTTTCTCATAAAGACCGATACATATCCAATAAGTTTTATACATGTATGTATGAACTGTCAGTCTCAAACACATGTCTCATCACAAGAGACTTCAATCTTTCATTAGTTCTTTGCGTCTTTACATCTTTTGGCCATTCATTAATACATCTGCACTTCCTGCAGGTATGCTTCCATGATCATCACCATGATTATAGTGCTATCTTATTTATTTACATAATCATTACCATATCGACGTCGATTCGTTACTTTTCGATTCCACACTTTACTAGACATTGCATTATATCATTTATTGAGATCTCATAGTTTTTCACATACCCGGGGTTTTTTCCAATTACCTTCATGTCTAGCCTCACTTTCGGAGACTATGGGGTCTTTATTACCTCGATTCGACCATCTTAATTTTCTTGCTCCATTTTATTTATTCATTCGAGGACTTTTACTTGGAATCGATTAGTCTATCATGCTTCAGACATGCCATAGACTCACTACCAATCATTGGTTGTCATGTTGGGACATACATTATAATTGGAGCACTAGCAGCGTATATATGATCTAGTCACTTCTTTAGGTCACTAAACATGTCTGGCAATTACTAGATCTGGAATATAAATTGTCCCCTTGAACTTTAAGTTCATATTCATTAGTGTGAGGATCAACATTTATATCATAATTCATTCCATACCTCTCGCTGCTCATTCTCTCCCCTGAATGAATTATCAATTTCAAAATCTCATTTTTTTATGCATTGTGGTGGATTTACAAGAAACATACACATTTACAAAATTTTTATATGGGAAACATATGGTTCGTGACCATAAACCATTTTATTGGGGAGGATTCACTATAGATTGTTGGCAAGATGCGATTCATATGTCATAACATGCCCCATAAACTAAAAGTTTTGTTCTCATAATATTATTGGCTTTGCAATCAACTGAAGACGTTTTATAAACGTTTCAACAAACGCAATTCGCGTATGAACATGGGCTACTTTTATGTCAACACTTATTCCAATAATCGCCCGATACTTGGAAGTATTCACCACCATTCTCAATAATATAATTTGGAAAACCGTGCTCGCATTTTATAAGTAGAGCCACTAATTACGCTAACGTTAAGTTGCGTATTTTATGATCATTTTGACGATGCATCGATTTTAAAACTCAAAATGATCCTTATGGCGGATGTATAGGCCTACATACATCCCTGTCATATTATTTCCAAAACTTTATAGGACAAAGTCCTTACTTTAGCTTGGTGGTGATCGATGAACATTAACTTCCATTGAGAACAATAAGATCAAACAAATCAACCTTGAAGAACCCATGGTTCTTGTATACATTTCGCATCATTATTGACTCGGGATAGTCCAACCGGTCATGCCAATTAATATAACAATTTTGGCTCATAAACTTATACTTTATGACCACACATGCTTAATTGCACCTTTTACATAATATTCTCTCTGTATCAAATTTATATAAGCTCTTTTTATGGCTTCTGATTGTAATCTCTAACCGTGAATACAATCAATCAAAGCAAATATAACGAACTCAGTATTTTGATGCATCCTCTTCTCGGTCACAACTTAAAAGTCCTAATATACAAAACGAAAACTTCACTCATTTATATCTTATCTCCAAAAATCAAATCACCGTTAGAGCGTGCTGATAACGTGTTGTGAATAAGAATTGAAGGAATGAACATTCTTCTTATTGATAATAATGTTTAGGGAATACAAAGGGTATAAATAAGATAATATTAGGGTAAAAACACTAATAGCTAATTGGGCCATGGGCCTCTTATTAGTTATATGGACATCCACTAATAATAATCCATAACACAAAATAAATTATAAGAGGTGTTAATTACAAAACTAAAGAAAAAAAAGAAAAATAATTAAAAAAGGTATTAATTACTGTAATATTTTAAAAAAATGTAATAATAATACTAGAATGTAATCATTAATACACACTTTTGACCTCAATGATTAATAAATCATTTTGGTGTATTTAGACTCACCCATCTAAACGTTTGTATCATTTTATAAGACACTTTTTAGTTCAATACTGAAATAGGACCTAAGAAAAGGTTTGTTACTTTTTAATGACATAAATATCATTGAATATTTGAATAACCCTGATGAATATTGGACAAGAGGCGAAGATCATTTGACAAATCTGTTAATACTTTCACAGATGCCATGCATTGAGATATATCTTCTTTAAAGATACTTTTTACTGAATTAGCTAAAGCTGGAGCTGGATCTTTATATTATAAGTTGAAAGTTGAAATTTTTAATTTTACAAAAATTTGATAAATTAGTTAGAGCTAAAACTATTACTATAAACTTTTACTTGTTATTTCATAATATTTTAACTGATATTTAACTGATTTGAATAATTATAAACTTAATTTATAAAAGCTTGAACTTATGAAAACATATAACTTATAAAAAAACGTGCATAAACTTACTTGCGAATCAAAACTTACCTCATAAAAATTATAGCTTCTTTTTAAGACCCAGTTTCATTTGGAAAAGTTTCCAAACACACACTTTCTCTTTGTTAATTATGATTTACTAGTAGGTACCCGCGCGTTGCAGTGGCGGATACCCTAAAATAATATTAACGGCACCAAATATGTAGTAGTGTGTCCGCATGTCCGTCACGTACAAATTATCAGTATATCAAATGGTTAACGATATTTTATAAAGTGCAACAACTGAATAACATACATTTATTGATGAGACTCACCATATTGAAAATCCTATACACATTTATACTAGTTATAATGCCCACGCATGCGCGGGGTTTTTTTTAAAGTTTTTTGAATGATATATTTTTATTTATTTAAAAACAAATAATTTAATCTTTGTTTTGTTTGATTTATGAGTTTTAATTATAGTTTTTTATTATTAAAGATAATTATTTAAAAAGTTTTAATTCTATTGTTAGTTGCATCTTATCTATATTTCTTGTATTTATCTTCTACTTGCGTAGTATATTAACAAAACGAAATTATAAATTTATAAATTAAAAAATAATAATTAAAATATTACCTAATAAGGAAATAATCTTTTTTTAAAGTTCCCACTTGGGGTTTTGTTTTATTATATAAAAGATTTTACTCTTCACGAAGAACTTCTCGATACTTGTGGAAGCAAAAGCTTTCAATCTGGAATTTTGTGGATACGTATTTGTACATTGTGCTTTACCTTTTGTATTAATTTGTGATGGAGTGTATTAATTGTATGTATGTAAGAAATAATATTTGCTTAAAATCAATTGTGCTTTACATAGTTGTACATTATGTTTTATAAGTAGTATTTACTTAAATTTTAATTTAGGAAATCTTACGTAGGAGAGATGGTCTGTTAATACAAATAATGTTAAAAACGTTATTCGCATTATTCGATCTTCTTGTGTTTTGATAATCACAAATTATAAAGACATGTTACGTAAAGTTATGGTTAATAAGTTTTTAACCGAGGAAACTCGTTACTTCTACGTAACTTCTACAGCGTCACTTAGGTATGAACAAACTTTATACCGTCATTAGTTTGGTGATCAAAGAAGTTTTTATTTTCTTACAAACTTACATTTTTAAGTTAGACAAAACATTTTCACAAAAATATTTTTGTGTTTTTAAAGAAATATTTTATTAAGAAAATATATTCAAATTCAAATCCATAACAGCTAGTTTTCCCCCAAAAATAGCTGAATTTTCACCAGATAAGTTTTCACCACGTCATGACAAAAATGGGAGCGTTTTGTCGGGACGGTCCCTTAAAGTGGCTGACGGTCCCTTAGTGATAAAGGACCGTCGCCTATTTACGGGACCGTCTGGCTCTCTCATGTCGTCTATAAATACTGAACTGTTACACTTCAGAAAATAAGGTTTTTCACACACAAAACTTTCTGTTTTTATTTTCCCTTTAGTCTTTGATCACTATAACATGTCGGTATATGTTTATAAGTGATTTCCTCTTCCGTCAAGTGCAAGAGAAGAACTCTCGACATCAATGAAGTCTCGAGATGTTATAGGTGTCCACACACAAACGTAACAAGTGTTACGGTGATAGGTTCTGTAAATAATGTCATTGTTTTCCGACTTGTGTGTGAGTCGAGGATGGGGATATTTGTGTGAACTTGGATGGTGATGTAGATCCAAGAAGTCTTGTAACTAGATTAGTTCATGTATTGGTTGTGAGGAGAGTGATGTCCTAGTGTGTAGGTTAGGACTTAGTCGAGTTATTATGTAAAAGACTTGGATCGGGTGATGATCCAAGTGAGTCATGTGTGTAGTCTTGGTTCGGGTGAAGAACCAAGTGAGTCAAGTGTGTGAAGGCTTGGTTCGGGTGAAGAACCAAGTGTGTCTAAGTGTGAAGGCTTGGTTCGGGTGAAGAACCAAGTGTGTCAATTGTGTGAAGGCTTGGATCGGGTGAAGATTCAAGATGGACAAGAGTGCTTGTTCGTGTGGCCACGTGGGCCTTGGAGTAGATTGGTTCTAGCTATGATTATAACTCGACATTATGCTTAGTGTCGTTAAGCCTTGTGTAAGCATGTGTACGGATTGCTCCGCCTGAAGGAGTGTGTTGATATAGTGATTGATAACTCTCGAGTGTGGTACTCGGGGAGTGGAGTAGGACGGAGAGTGAGCTTCGTGCCGAACCATCGCCGCGTCCCTTTGGTTGTGTTCCTTCCTTACTCTTTACTTTACTTGTTTACTTATGTATGTTAGTAGTCAACTTGATATCACATAACAAGTAGAATTTAATGAGTTTGCTAAAGAATATTAATCGGACCTAAAAACGGCGAAATATTTTAACAACTAAAAAGAAACGGTGAAACTATTCAACCCCCTTCTAATTTCTATAGGTCATTCCTCGGTTATAACTAATTTACTTTTTCTAAATAATCTACTTTTCTCTCTCTTGGTTTTGGTCCACTTTGTTGAATCGGCGCCTCATTGTTGTACAAAAACAATTCTCTTTTCTACCATTATCATAGTTACGATATCACGCACGTAGTTAATTAAATTTAATGTGTGAAACTATGGCCGATAACAAGAAGAAGCAGCTTGTGCTGGTGATTGAAGGTACTGCAGCTTTAGCTCCTTATTGGCACCCAATTCTTTTCGATTATCTCTACAAAGTTATCAGGTACTAATTCATTGTTTTTACGTTGCTCTTGTTTAGTTTACGTGCTTATTCTGTCATTTATTTAAAACGATTCGTTGTTAGTGTAAGAGAATCTCCAATGTCTCTAAAATTTTCTACAATATTAATTGATCTAAACTTTACCTCTTTGCTCTTATAAACTGCATCATGTTTATAACCTCTTTTTATCTACTTACCATTTTTTTCATAGGCTCGTGAGGTTAAACTTTATTTTCTCTCACCTGTTAACTATTGTAAACCATGACTGATCACCGTCTGAAAACCGGACCGAACCAACCGAAACCGAACCGACAAAAAAAGATCTGACGGAAACCGATTTGGCCAAAACACCGACCAAAATGAAGGTTTTGATGGGTTAACCTTCACGAGTTCACGTCAGTATAAGCTTGTCATATAAACCGCTTTAAGAGCATGTCCAATGGTATGGACTTAAGTCCATGGTATTTGTCATTTTTTTTATAAATTACAATACATGCAGACTTGTTTCTACAATGCTATAAACTTCATATAGTCCATAAACATCTCAACCAACCAATTTTATCATGCATTGGGTGATAAGTTGGTTGGACCAATTTTAGTTTCTTTCTCTTAAGTCTATATAGACATGAACTAGTTACTCTTTCATCTCTATAAATTTGGTTCTCCAATGAAAGTTTATGTTCATGGACTCCACATAAGCTTCATGTCACGATGAACATGCTCTATAAACCAACCTCTAAGGTTTAGGTAAAATAGCTAACTACAATTTAAGACTAAGGGGAGTGGTCACCAATCACCTACCCTCACGGCCTCACCTTCCACATCAGCTTTCCATCTCCGCTCACTTCCCTCACTTCCCTTCACTCCCTCTCACCTTTCACCCGTTTTGGTCACCTTTCCCTCCACTTTATAAAAATATACCCCACCAAATACCCCACACCACTCCAGTTAGCCTAACTTGGAATGTTATGTTCAGAGGAAACCAATACTTTTGTTTTTTTTAATGAGGGTTAAAGCCAAATAATAACTTAATAACAACTTGCCAAATCTTTACTTCCAATTAAGATTATAAACAAGACACATCAAGGGTATTTTGGTAATTGCTAAAGTGCTTAAACGCAAAATGTATGATATTGAGACAGAAGTTTGAAAGTCACTTGTTAGGCTTTAACTCTAATATAAATGGGATATAATGGAAACTAAACTACATGTTTAGACGAATAATATGGTCATTTTTGTGTTCTGTTGATCCATTATGAATAACTTACTCTTTTAAATACCAATATGTATAATTTTGCTAACATGCCATGGCTATTATGGTAAGTTTCAAGTGTTGATACATCAGCGATATGTCAGCAAAATTATTCAAATTTTCGTTGGTTTTTTTTTTTATTTTTTTTTTAATTTATTTCTATAATTTTGTCTATATTATGGAACATGACATATAAAGTGTAATAGGTCAAAAGCATTAAACTGACAAAAAATACGAAAACCTATGTTATACTGTAAACATTGACTGTAGAAAGTGGGCCACGGGGTCCTAATAACACAACCCTTCAACAAATTCATATTGTGACGAAATTTGAAAGTACGTTTATCACATGGGGATAGCTTGGCTACAATCCTTCATAAAAAATACACAAGCAATGAATGAGGGACCCACAGAAAAAATCAGAGACCCACACAAAGAATCGGAACCCACATTTATAGCACAAAATTGTAGCTAATTGGCTACAAAAAATTGTAGCTAATATTGGTATTTACGAAAGTAAAATTATTCACAAAGGAACACCAAAATAATCATGCTATCCATTTATAGACTTCACCCTTATTTAGATATACACTTTTCTTTGAGCTTGAGTGTTGACAGTTTTTCTTGGAATGTTTGATTTATTTGCAGGTCCTTCCGTGATAATGAATCTGCTGTAAGTATTCGTACCCGTTGATATTTAAGCTCTAAATACTTCCTGCTGCTAGTTATTACTAACACTTTTTACTCTCTTTTATATATGCTTTTCATATGCAGGAAGTAGATAGTCCTAATGTTGAACTCGCTTTGGTAGTATTCGATGCACGTGGATCTTGTATATGTGTGTTTACATGATCACTTCTTCACCGATTTTTGTGAACTTACGTTTGTTCTTTTAGAATGTATTGTCATGATATTTTATTACTCCTAAATGTGTTCATAATGCAGCTTGGTTGTTACATCAGACTGGCTGGACAAATGATGTGAAATGTTTCTTAAAGTGGCTATCATGTATTGAATTCAGTGCTAGTAGTTTTTGTGATGCTGCAATTGCTGAAGGACTTGCTCAAGCTCTGACGGTATGCATTGCCATCGTTTGACCCATTTCTTTATAGCTAAATACAGTGTTCTGATTTATATTTGCTATTAAGTAATCCCCTTTAACAGATGTGTCATTCCCCAAATGGGAGTCAAACGCAGCAAGATGAGGGTCTTCAAAGGCATTGCATTCTTGTTGCTGCAAGTAATCCAGATTCTCGACAACTTGATGCAGAGACAGTGGCTAAGTCATTCCCACAGGTAGTATTTATAAACAGTGGATTTGTAAACAATCTATAATCGGTATTGTGCTCATATTTGTTGTAAGCACCAAGATATTGATCCTTGCTTTTTTTTGCTTTGAAAACAGGCTTGTGTTTCTCTATCTGTCATATGTCCAAAGCAGCTTCCAAAACTTAAAGCAATCTACGATGCGGTAATTGATTGATTAACCGTCTATTAATTACACACCCTCGATAGTATTCTTTATGGCATGTTAATTTGTGTCCTTTGATGATACGCACACAGGGAAAAAGGAACCCTTTGGCAGCTGATCCTAGCATCGATATTGTTAGAAATCCACAGTATCTAGTTCTTATCTCAGAAACTTTCAAAGAGGCCTGCGATGCTTTAAGCCCATCAGGAATAACAAATCTTTCATCAAATAAGAACCATGTGAAGTTGAAACTGAAGACTACTCCTATTCCTCAAGCTATAACATCATCTGGAAAACCTAGTATCTGGTCAATACTAGGACTGCGACCTATCGGAGCTAATAATGACATGGAAACTAATGTTGGTACTCTCTCGCGACAAACTTTATATGCAGAACAATCAGGATTCCCAAGATATGTGAAAGTATGGGAGGTAATTAGTGAAGTTCCATTTATGAAATTTTATTATATCTGTCTATAAATTCCTAACTGCTTGTTTTCACTGAATTCAAGTTTATCTCATGGAATTATTTATGTGCGTAATGAGATTAAACGAACATATATCATGAGACAGTGGATATGATCTAAAAACTACAAAAGAATTATCCATCTGGCGTCCTAAAATAACCGGCTTTTAAGGGAAAATTACCTACATTTTACTAAATTTCAACAGGTTCCCAGATTTAATCAATGCAAAAAATACGTCAATAACTTATCTGTGACTTCATGTATTTATCAATTTGTCAGCTTCTGAGTCGTAAAAGCCATAAACTCTGCTACTAAATTTCAACAGGTTCTCTACAAATGCCATAAACTCAGCTTATAATTAACCCTAAAATCAGACAGTAATCACAACAATCATATTGATGATAGCATATTTGCATAAATTTAAAAGTAGCTCAGTTATGACTTATGAGTATATATGTGTATATGCGACTTTATTACTATTTGTGTTTTTCAAAATTTCTTTTTTATAGCACTATGATTGTAAAGTTAGTTAAAATAACGTATGTACGATGCAGGGAGACTTGTATGGTACACAACAAGGCCAGCCCGTTCTTATAACCAAATTAGAAGTATGTTCCAAATCTTCATCTTCATATCACGCTTTATCTTGTCATACATTTCTTTATGAATATTGAACATCAATTAGAACTCAAGGCTTTGTGTTTTTTCTGTTTTTATGACAGGCTTACCGGAATTTTTCTGAGTCGTAAGTACCTGGCTTCGCGTTAACGTTTATAAAGTGTTCTATTTGTTAGTGAAGGTCTATCAATATTGCTATACCTTTTTACTAAACAGCTTAAAAGAACCACATTGTCTATCTCTCATTGTTGATCTTCATTTACATTATAGTCTTGTCACTAATGCTCTATGTCTCTCTTAGGCTTGCAAAAGATTGGCCACCAATAATTCAAATCGATGCGATTCTATCTGGAGAGGGCATGGATAGCAGAAAAGAGTATGATCTGATCCTGTGTGTTATGTAGTTTAGTAATTTCATGTCTCCAATAAATTATACATATTTTTGCAGGCAATACGCGAGAAAGGCAAATTTTATTGTTTTCCGAGCAATGAATCAGCATGGATTATTTGAAAAACTGGAAAATCAGGTAACTGAAGCTTTTCCTTTTACATTATTAGTACCTGAATAATCTACTACAATCAGATAAGGCTAATTTCTTTAATCGACATGCATGTAGCTTGTATGCATTTAATTATGACTGCATTTTGAAATACTTTTGTCATTAATCATTTTGAAATACTTTTGTCATTAATCATTTGTTAGCAACTGGAGACGTAAGTATAATTTCTTTATCGCCATTTTGAGTTTTTGAGGCTCACATTGTTGTAACTTGTTAAAAATACAGTGTACGGTCATAAAGCTGCCATCAGAAACGCTGATACTCTCTGTAACAGATAAATCAGGCTGGTTCCTCGGCATGCTTTTTCCTGTGGTAAGTTGTGTTTGGTGCAAGCTTGTATATTTTTATTTACCATCTTGCTGTTATCTTTGCTCTTTAATTACTATCAACTAACTTGCATTGTATTTCGTCTAGCATTTGCCTCAGGTGCTTAAACCACAGGTATTTGAGCAACACCCGGCACCTTCTCGACACTTCTGGGTGGGAGTGGGACGGGAATGAATCACGGTACAGGAGGCCCGACAAAATAAGTGGGTCAGGGACAAGTTTCTTTACAAGGCCAAAACCGTGACTAGTTAGAGCTAGTTGATTCATAAACTCTATAGGTTATAATTCAGTGCCCACACATAGCATAGTATAAACGTGTTCGTCTGTGAGACTATGACTTGGACTTGAGGTGTAGTAGAGCTTCCTGCTGCTACGCGCCACTAGTAATCTCATGTCTTTAATCCATAGTTTTATGTTATAATCGTTACTACTATTACCTTTTCTCAATGAGAGCATGCAAGTTCAATGGGAACTGATCATATGATAGTTTTATACAGTTATGGCTTCAAACTTCTAAGAATGATTATGCTCTTAACTAAATTGAGGATGTTAAGATGATCAAAGACATGTTTAGGACAAATTTAAAATCTAGGGCAAAATATTTATTAATGTATTGAACTTGCCACTTTTGTGACTTTTGTGTAGCGAAAAAAAATTTTATCTTTTCTATACACCCAACTCGACTATTTTGTCTCTTATGATGGAAAATTTGACCCCCACATCCGGTTGCAAGTTGCTGCTTGTGGTTTATAGTATTTTTTGGACACGCTGGAAATTACAAGTCACACTACCACACGCCCACCACAAACCAACACAATCCCCACCATAAACCAACACAATCCATCCACTTTTTGTACTTTTAGATTTATTGTTTCCTACTTATACCAGATCTCATCCACACAAACCCAATCAAACATCACTTTCATTATCCCCAAATTGGTCCCCAAACCCTAAATCGTTGACCCCATTAAATTTATCAAATTGAGTGTCGCTTTCCATAAATTGTCCCGACAAAAGGTATAATCTATCTACTAGTTAATGNTTGTCCAAATAAATGATCGGAACAAGTTGGGAAAAGGTATATGTCTCACGTGAGTATAATGAATACGGATACAAAAGGGTTTTTGTGGATTTGATGCTAGTAGATAATAGATATATACTGGTGCACATGTGAAATATCATAGCTTTTCATATTAAAAGAAATATGTACATGACTTTTTTTATTTAATAAAACGAGTTTTTTAGTGCATTTTACATGCTCGTACCAAAAACTAAACCTTCGACCAACTATAATGTGATACGAGTATAAGTTTATAAGTTTAAATAAGAACATAGAAATTGACACGAATAAATTTGAAATTGTGATATCAATTTGTGCCACAAAGACGTATATCATTGTCATTTAATTTATTCTTATCTTCTCGATAAAATTCAACAACTAAAAAGTGAAGTGCATTAATCGTGTATAAAGTTAGTTTGGTGTTGTATAAATTGCGTCGAGTTTTAAGATATGACAATGGCCCTTAAGCCAACTGATTTGACCTTGCGATAGGAGGGGTCTTGTCTCTTCTAATAGTGTATGAAGTTACTTGATGAGGCTCGGTCTATTAAGTGAATAACAAAAGAACCATCAAATAAGTTGTTAATCGATTTATTATTATTTTTTTTTTTTTGAACAAAGTTAATCAAATATATAATTTGTAATGCATAAAGTATTAGATGATGTACAACTGTACGAGTATGTGAAAGTACTCTTCTTTTGACATAAATGAAATCAAATAATCACGTGTAAAATATGGGGTAAATTGTCATAAATAGCAAAATTTACTAAAATCATGAACCAAATGGTTTCTTATTGCTAAAAAAGATTGAGATACTAAGTTTATAAGAAAAAGAAGAATATACTATATAATTCGTGTTGTTTAGAGTTATATTGACATTATATGATTCACTGGGCAATGATCAATGTACACTAAATAACATATTCTTAACCACATGGGGTGACCTAGTGGTTTGGATTTAGTCTCCTAAGTGGCTATAGTCCCGGGAGGTCATAGGTTCAAACTTTGGGGAGAAAATTAATCCTCGTGTGGCTATGGAGGTTCATCTGCGATAACTACGGGCTATCCAAAAGGGTAGTCGTCCTGGGACTAGTCGGCTCGCAACGTCGAGTCAGAACCCAGGTAAAAAAAAATAAATAATAATAATAATAATAATAATAATAACATATTCTTTTCATATTTAAAATACTTATGTATCTTATGCATAATAAATGGGCATACAAATTACCTTAAATATATGTGATTTTTAATTCAATAAAGTCAAAGTTTCATTTTTTATTTATCTTAACCATTGCCCGATGGGCATGGTATAGCAAATCCCTAATATGATTTCATGAACCAAATAGTTTCTTATTGCTTAAAAACCACTTGATAAGTTATTGAAAGATCAAGGTAACTTGCATAATAGAGTTACTTTGCTTCAAACTGAATTGGATGAGGTCTAGAAGGCGTTGGATTTGGATTCATCTAATGACATGTTATGAGATGAAGAGGCTGCATATTTGAAAGCTTTTAATGATGCTACGTTGGATGAAGAACGATTCCTACAACAAAGAGCTAAAGTCGAATGGTTGTGAGTTGGTGATTCAAATTAAGGTTACTTCCATAATGTGGTAAAAGGTAGAACTTCTCGTAGTCGTATTGAGGTGATAAAGGATACTAATAATGACTTGCACGGAGGGGAACATGTCTCAAATGTATTTGTGGCCCATTATAACAAATTTCTTGGTACTGTTGGCGAGACGACTCCATTGGACATTCCAGGTTTATTTTCGAAGTCCATAGATCCCATCAGGGATGATCATAAGGTTCGCCCGATATCAGATGCGGAGGTAAAATGTGCATTGTTTTCATTTGGTGATAATAAGACTCTGGTACCGGACGGTTATATGTCTAAGTTTTTTTAAAAAGCTTAGGATATTGTAGGAGAGGATGTGTGTAAAGTTGTTCGTGAATTACTAAAGGAAACTCAAAAACTAACAAAGTTTTGCGAATTTTTAAAAATCCGCAAAATGTAGCAAGGTGTTGCTAGTTTTATTATTAATTTGGCTTTTTTGATAAACAAAAAATGAGTATTTAGTGAAATATGTTTGTAAAATTGATTATTTTTGTCATTTTTTCGTTATTTAAAATACAAGTTGTTAATGCATGTATAAATACCTTACATAATAGTTAGAGCTATGTTACAGTTTTCTATAAAATAATATAGGGTTTTGCTAACTTATGCCCACTGGGCACTTGTTTAGCTATATATATATATATATATATATATA
>LBNU01003523.1:122191-138957 GCA_014162995.1 Artemisia annua
CTTTTTTTTTTGCACGATCTCATCTAAAAACCCGTGGGTTACCACGGGTCTATAAGCTAGTTTATTCTATATAAGGGAAGGGATCCAATAAGAATAATAATTAAAATGAGAAGGGTAAGAAGTAATTCTAGCAACACATTTTATTTTGAGAGGGAAAATTTGAATGAAGATGCATCCATCTTTGTAGGTGCATCTAGAATGTGTGGTTGTAATTACTTCTTATCATTCTTATTTTAATTATTCTTATATATATATATATATATATATATATATATATATATATATATATATATATATATATATATATATATATATATATATATATATATATATATATATATATATATATATATATATATATAAAAGGAATGCTTGAGTTAATTAATATCAAAATGATGATTAATTACGGTAATTTTATAGATCAATAAATGTTCATTAAATGCAATTATTTATTTATTTATTTATTTATTTATTTATATTTATTTAAAAGAAAATTTTGTCTTCATTAACTACGCTTAATTGTGTGCCCAGTGGCACACATTAGCAAAACCCAATAATATAACAATGCTTTTTATGTATTAAATTGACATGACATAATATTGTTTTGAAATTCAAAACTGTCTTAATTAAATCACCATGCGTACAAATTTTCTTTCCAAAATAAATAAAATTTATAGTGACAATGATACAACCAAAAAGTTAACCAATATGTTGTTGTTGTTAACCAAAAAGTTAACCAAAAAGTTAACCAAAATATTAAGGGCCCAAATATTAAACACAAATCAAATAAAGTCGTCAAATAAAGAAGGCTCCTAGTAATACTTGTTAAATAAAAATAAAAATAAAAATAAATAAAGTTGCCGTTGAATTCAGTTAAAACAATTTCCACAACATTTCATTTCAGTTCAAACCCTGACAAACAAACATAAGCAGTTTACTTGTACTTCCATTGACTCACTGTTTATAGTTAGTTACTAACAAATTAAACAGTGAATCGAAAAAATGAATCAAAGTATACCCTCATCTTCTGATGATGATTCCGGTAACATGACTACCGCCCCACAGGTATAACTCACTCACTTTTTATGTGTTTTTGTTGATGTCTTTAATTTTTTACTAAGATGTGATCATAGGGTGCATTTTTTATAAAACCTAAAGAATACTATTGAGTAAAAAAATTTGGATAAACTTCCTTTTTCTAGAAAGCAAAACTATATTTGGTTATGTTTATATGTTTGTAAAGTGTAAAGTTATCCAACAATCAAAAAGTTAATAGAATTTACGCCGATTCGGTATAAATACTATAAACGAAAATGGATCATGGAGGTATATTTGGGTGGCTTAAGAGTAGTTTTCAATTGTTAGGTAAGCCTTAGCGAAAAGACGAAAAAGAGTTTGACGGCCTCCTGATACATTACCCCAAATAGTTACTAAATATAGGATATTACGTCAAGAAACTATTATACGATATGTGATGATGTTGTATCTGCTAGACCCTCTATACCAGCATTGATTCTAAAAGTACCAACCTTGCTAAAAAAACATTTGGCTTCATATTGTGCGATACTTAGTGACTAGAAGGAATATGAAAGTATTTAAAACCTAGGGACGTGTTTTTGATACGCAAGTGTGTTTGATTGATGTCAAGATTGTTTCTGAATTTTCAATGTGTTGTGTTGTATTTGATTGAGGTGTAAATTTGAATTATAGAGTGCAGGGCATAGCCACATAAGCGCCGATAGTGGTAACTCAGCCTTAGTGGGAAACTCTTTTGGAGAATCACGCCATTGGCACGATGTGTTTTGGCTAGGGATCTTTCTTTTGCATTTGATTATAATAGGTCTTGCACTTGGGTTACTCGGACTTAATAGGTTTAGGAAAAAAGATAGGCTTAACATAGATCAATACACAAATAGGATCATCGGGACCGAAGCTGATTTAACCGAAGACTATTGGCCGCTTTATGCTATTGCTGCTGCTGTTGGAACGGTTCTTGGGTGGGCTTGGTTGTTGTTGCTTGGTTCACGTGCGAATCAGATGATGAAGATATTTGTCCATTTATTAACCACTTATCTTGCAGTTCTTAGTGTTTTGTGCTTTTGGGACAAATTAGTTTTCTGGGGTGTTGCTTTTGCTGTTGGTTCTGGTTTACAGTTTTTATATATCATATCGGTCATAGACAGGTAATACTCGAGACTAGAACTTGTTGGTATCTTTTCCAAATATCGATTAAATGTTTGCATTTCTTATTTTTGTTTAGACTGCCATTTACGATGTTGGTGCTGCAAAGAGCAGTAAAGATGGTATGGAAGTTGTCAGATGTTATGAGAATAGCATGTGCATTTATGATTATCATGTGCCTATGGCTAGCCTTATGGTCTTTCGGTGCATCTGGGGTAGTGGCTTCAAGCATTGGCGATAGTGGACGCTGGTGGCTTCTTGTGGTGAGGTGGCCAGTTTTGCTTACAGAATTAGATTGTTTCCTGGCAATAGTTGAAATAAGTTTGTCCTCATGTGATGAAATCTACAACTTGTATGCAGGTTTTCTCAGTGAGTTTGTTTTGGACAGGTGCAGTTCTTTGTAATACTGTTCATGTTATAGTATCTGGTATGGTGTTTCTTGTGCTCATCCATGGTGGTCGAGAAGCAGCATCAATGCCTCACAACCCACTGCTTCAATCTTTAAGATACGCTGTCACTACTTCTTTTGGAAGCATCTGTTATGGATCGCTTTTTACAGCTGCTATTAGGACACTGCGTTGGGAGGTAAACACATTTTGTATACAACCACTTTTCTTTAGTTTGATACGGAAAGGGGTGTTTGTGTTTGAATTTTGAAAGTGATTATGTGATATTGAAGAAGAAGATAATGATAATTAGATGTCCTATAATGGGTTGTTAAATGTGGTGTTTGGATGTGTTTTTGCTGTTTAAAGCTGTAATAATCAGATAACCCATAATGTATGTGTTTGACAAATCCTTATTACAGTATTAAAGGAATCAATAGATAGAATTCCATGGGAATAAATGGTAGAGGACAGTTTATTAATTAGAGTAAAAGTCTCTAAAGTTACTCACCCCTAATCCAGAATGCTTATTTGACTCATACACTGCCAGATGGTCACCAGAAATAGAATTTGTTTATCGAAACAGTAAAAATTGATGTCAGTTTCATAAGCTAATCCAAACACCCTCTTAACTATGGTGACTTCCTTATGCAACATATATTAAAGATGAAGCATAACTTGGTTGTATATGCCAGATTAGGGGATTCAGGTCGAAGATTGGCAACAATGAATGCCTTCTGTGCTGCGTTGATTTCCTGTTTCATTTAGTTGAAACCCTTGTGCGTTTCTTCAACAAGTACGCCTATGTGCAGGTGCATTGATGTTTCTTTCAATTTCATTAGTAAACTTGATCATATTGTCTACTGATTTCCTATAGCAAATCATGTACCTTGTTTACCTTTAGATTGCAGTTTATGGCAAAAGCTTCAATCACTCGGCAAGAGACGCATGGGAATTATTCCAATCAACTGGTGTCGAGGCACTTATTGCCTATGATTGCTCTGGTGCTGTTTTACTGATGGGCACCCTCTTGGGTGGGCTTATTACTGGAACTTGTGCTGTAATTATGACCAGGATTAAACATTCTGATCGAGTGATCATGATGGGGACGACTGCGGTTTTGATGGGCATGATCTTAGTAAGTAAATTCCAACTTCTTGAATCATTGTGCATTTCATCCATAAAACTAAAGTTAGTCCTAAAAAACAGCCGTCAACTTGATTTGGTGTTGAGTTATAAATTCAATAAAACACACGTTGTTATCAAACTCGTTTTCATTTGTTATGAGTGTAATGGTAACTTATTTGCATCACAAAAAATGTGAAAAGAAAACATAAGTGTTACTGGACGGAGACTCAAGTTAAAACTATACCTGGAGCTCACAATATCTGTAAATGATATGATTAACCATGTTGTTTTTGTAGGTTGGACTGGCAATGGTGGTGGTTGAAAGTGCTGTGACATCGATATACTTATGTTACGCGGAAGATCCATTGTTGATACACAGGTGGGACCCAGAATTTTTTGACCAGATGTCAGAGATGTTACACGAGCGTCTCCAGCACAGAAGTTCACGTGGAATGCAAGTATTGAACCACAATCGGCCTGGTGACCGTATACAAGAAACAGTCTCCATATGATCCTTAGCTCTTTCATCTAACTTAAGATTTAATGTTGATTTTGTATCAACTAGTGCATATTTTTAGTTTATATTTTTTGCATTAGCCCTATGACAATTGTAATCTACGTATCTTTATTCCGTACAGAGATATAGGTTTCTGTGATTGCACACCAGTAAAAAGATTCCAAGATAGCACGGTGCTTTCAAACCACCAAGGCACCAGCCATCTCCCTTTCGAATGTTTTATCTTAGTATATAATCTTTACGAATGACATTTACCGCTGCTAACAGCTTAGACAGTGTATGTTGTTCGAGATGTTTTCAAGATAGATGCTAGTTATATTTTGATGTAAGCTTACACCTTCGTAGGATCCGACTTCAATGCAATCTCAGTTTGCACTTTAAGAAAAGTTGTGGTATTTTCTTTCTTTTTTGGCGGGAAACCATTTGTTGAGTATAAGTATTGGCACTTTGTCCCGTAGAGTATTCTCAAGTTTGGGCTTTCAAATTTAGCAACAATTATTTGGGCCTTCGTTAGTTTATTTGGGCCTTCAAAAACCGAACTGAACGCCGAACCGAATTTGCCAAAACCGAACCGAATTAAAAATTCGGTTCTTGGTTCGGTTATGGTTCTAGCAGTCTAAACTGAAAACCGAAATCAAATAAATATATATTTTTTTTATATATTTATATGTAAAAAAGATATTAAAACTCTTTCATACTATAAATATAACATCTTTAAGCTTGAAATATTTTATTTTTTTTGCTAAAAATCTATATAAATATATAAATAAATAATTAAAATTATGTAATTCGGGTTATTCGGTTCGGTTTTCGGTTATGAGGGTTCGGTTTTCGGTTATTCGGTTCGGTTTAATCAATTTGAATTCGGTTCGGTTTGTTTCTCGGTTATATCCAGAAATTTTTTAAACCTAACCGAATAAACCGAATAACCCGATAACCGAACCGATGAACACCCCTTCACAGTTAACTTTAAAATTGAGTTTTTTATCGATCAATAAAAGTCAAAATTGATTTCAATTTGTTAATGCCATCTTAATTTCATACAACAAGATAAATAATATAAAATCACATGTGTCAATTTTATAAAGAAAAAACATATTAATTAATAAAACTTTAGTTGGTAAATTTTAAGTAAATTATAAGGACTTAAATCTACTTATCACTTTACATGTTCTTTAGTAACTTTATAAATCTAGACATTCCTAAAACGGAAGGCTTAAAATATTAAGATTCAACACTTGTTTATAATGGCAAATTTTAATAAGTACATCTATAATAGCATTAGTTGCAACCTTTTAAAGCACTTTTTGTAGACATGTTTTTTTTTAAATGCAAGGAAATTTATTAATTTAATATAAGAAAAAAAAAGTCTACAACAATAATTACCTAATAAATGTTATTTTTAAAACACCCATAATATGAAAAATACTTGTTATTATACATATTGTGCAACCTAATGAAACACATAAACCTTCATACAATTTATATGTAAAAACAAGTTAATGGTACATATGGTTTTAAAATACGAACCGGACCAACGGGTTCAACTGGAAACCGGAGTTACCACCGGTTCGGCTAGCCCATAAAAGTTGTTCGAAAACGATATTATTCAATCAATAGAGTTGCAAAATGCAAACCAATTTACAATGTTTAAAAAAAATATTATTAAATCACAAGAGTGCCTCGAGAACCAACATTGACACCTTTTTAGAATTATTTTGATAAAACTTACCGTAAAAACTAAAAACTTTGTTTTATAAAAATCGAACGATTTTTTCAAAGTAAAGTATGCAAATGTACAAAGTGCTAAGTGCTAATTATATAATTTATATTTATTATATATATTTGTATAATAATAATTACACTATTTAAATTAACCCACACGACTTACTGAATATTTAATTTTTTTTTTTTTTTTTTTTATAAATACTCTTTTACTTGTATCATCCTTCTATGTGGGACAAATATAGCGAACATTGTTTTAGAAAACAACATTTTCTTAGTATAATGTAAGTGATTTTTAAAATTCACTATGGTATTATTATTTAATGATAACTTATGACTACAGGCTATTATCAACTACTTTAACCTTATATCTTTACAATATACCGGCTACCAACTCAGTATTGTCACAACATCACGTGAATAATTTACAGTTTTTATATAAAAAATATTGTTATTGCATAAAATTGTTAAAAACTAAAATTATCATCATCATTATATCTATGTATAGTAAAATATAAAAGTAAAAGAAATTTTCCCTAAATATTACAATTGCATGGTACCCGCTGCTACAACACGCGGGTACCCTGCTAGTTTTAAAAAGTACCCCTATACTTTATATCTTTATTAAAATATATATATATATATATATATATATATATATATATATATATATATATATATACTAGACGTCAAAGCCCGCCCGATGGGCGGGCATGACTTGTAATTATAATTTGAATGGTTTTAGTAATCGTAAAATTATGTTTTAAGTCGTAGTAGTTGTTATTTTTTTATTTTTTATTTATTTAATTTTTTTAAGAGAAAGTTAAGCATTTTTTTAGGATATTAGTTTACGGGTGGGAAATTTTTAGAGAAAGTTACTTGTAATTATAGAATTGATGGCTTTAGTTTACGTTTAACTTTTATGGTGTGAGTAACGGAAAATTAGTTTAAAGGACGTCGATTTTATTTAATTTTGTTATAGAATTAGTTTACGTGTAAAAAATTTTAAGAAAAAGGGAGGTTGGCGACATTTTGATTATTATTATTATTATTTTTTTTTTTTGGTTGAAAAGGGGAGTTTGTTTTCTTCTTGGTACTTTGTTTTTCAGTTGTAGCACTTCCACTAACTCATCACCAACAATTTCCTACAATGCACTTATTTAGGAGCTCAAGATTAACATATTGTAGAAATAGAATTTCATAGCGTAATAAATCATGAATTTGAATTATAGAAAAAATCAACTGTATATATATTGGTCATTAAAAAGATGAAAAGAGACACATACTTCGACATGCTTATATAGCTCAGGTGACAAGAGAATGACACTTTTCATAAATGGGTTTCCCTAAACGACATAAGAGGTGGTGATACTATCAAATCTACCTTTGCAAACTTGTCTTTTAAATCCTTAATACATCTTTCTAAATGAACTTTACCTGCAGCAGCAAGCACGTGTTCACAGAAACACTAACCTCTCTTGTTTAATTCTTCTTCTTCCACACTTTTTTCTTCCATATGAAGGTATTTAATTTATTCAACTTTTCCAAGACCCCTTTATCACCATTTATATCCAACGCCGCTTCATACACCTGCCATAACGGCTCAAGCACAAACTGCACAAACGTAGATCTCGCCTTACTCCCAGGCGCCAATCCTTTCTTACCCATAATCATCTTAGTCTTGGGAATAAAGTACCTCAGACCCCACAACGCCTTCCTCAAGGGGCTGAAGAAGCCGATCTCAAAGTGGGGCCCTCAGAATCTTCCAACTTCCCCAGTGGCCGGAACTGAAGTTAATTGGCGACCTTATATAGAACTAATTAGTCGACATCAATTTTCATAGACTCACTTCTTATGAATTATTTTTTTGTTACTTGATCTAAAACATAATAATAAGAAAATAAAGCTCGAAATATCCCATAACGAACCACATAAGCCAATACCTTACTTTGTCATTAACATAACCTACAGCAGTAGTACCTTCTTTTTGTTTCTGTAGACTACACCAAATAAACAAACACACGCACTATTAGCGAAATCAGGTCCTAAAACCCCTACTTTGGGTAGCAAATAGCATGTTCAAATTCCCTATTTGCGAGACCAAAAAAGCTTTACCAAACTTCCCATTTATCGCAGCAAAATCAGGTCCTTAAACCCCTACTTTGGGACGCAAATAGCATGCTTAAACAGCCTATTTGCTAGAGCAAACTACATTAACCAAACTCCCATTCATGACAGCAGAAAGCACACAAAACCCCCCATTTATGACACTAAATATCACACGCAAAAACCTCGTTTATGACAGCAAGGCAAACAACTTTTCACTTGTTTCTGATTTCACCCTTACCTCATTTCACATATCCCTAGTTCTAATCCATATTTTCCTCACCTTAATTCCAGCTTAAAAACTATTTAACATAAGTATCATCAAGAATACAACTTCAAATCACAAAACAACAAAAGGAAAACCCCAAATTTCACATTTTTAATTAAACCTCAAAAATACAATGTGCTACTATTTTATTGTATAACATAATGCTATTAAAAAAAAAGGTTCTTACTTTTGTAATGGCGTCACGTTCAATCTTGTTAAGAACGATCCCACTTCATAGCCCCATTCTTAAATTTTGCTTCATATTTAAGATGTATGATAAATTCTAAAATGAGTAAATAAAAAGGTTTTTTAGATCACCCCAACTCCCAGCTAACCCGGTTACTGAAAGCTATATCTGATGTTTTACAGAAACTTCCATGCGAGTTCACCCACTTCAGTAACCACGAAAACATAACATTGCCAACTAAGACAATAAAGATTATAAAGCTTTAGTGAAGAACTAACATATTACTTTTCATGCAGGGCAATTCTCCTTGATGCAAATGACCAAAAAATCCAAGACTGAAAGGGGCAATTTCAACCAATGGTCAAAAAGCAAGTTTGTAAATTCAACTCATTCACTTAAGAATGGGTTAATTTTGTATTCTCATATACTTTTAACGGGTCAACTAAAAACTGAAAGTAAACGTGCATAACGGGTCGGCCAAAGTGTATTTTAAATGCAATCAAGAATATATTGTAATTATACATGTTATATGCTACCATACTCAACGCATTAAGTATTTATAAACAGATATAAAGATGGAAAAGACTTGTGTTTTGGTCAACCCAACACAACCGAATCTGTTCAAAATAATCTTAGAAGAACCTTTTAGAACATCAAACACTTTTTTAATAAACATAAATTAAAAGTGAAGGAAGAAATGCCTGAACTTAATATTGAGCCATTTGAATCATTTTCAAGAGCTAACGTAACAACTCCAACGGTCCAACCTGTGGTAACATAATTCAATAATTGAACAAAATTAGCACATCAGTCATTAGCATTTAAAAAAAAAAGAAAAAGGGAAACAACTTACCTGAGTTCATGGGACTTCTCTATAAGCAATTTTCAGGTTATCATATCGTGTAAATGAACACGAAAAGAGAAGGGGAGTCAAATTCAAGTAAATCGTCAAAATTACAAATAAAACTATAATTTTACCAATGATAACTACTAACCATTGATCTAGGTAAAGGGATTTGTTGCAAGTATAGATTTAGGTATGAGATCTGTACAATATGAAATACTAAATGTTAGTTTGTGTTGTTGATTTTACAGGGAGCTGTTATAAGACATGTGCATATCAGTCCTTTTTTATTTTACTTCCACGAATATCTTTTTGTGGGTTTGATACTTCTTCCATGAAACATAGCTGTATATACTAAGTAGCATCTACATTTAGTTATTTTACTTTCTAAAGTGCAAAAGCATAATTCAGGCTCTTGCCTTATTAAAAACTGAACCATACCAAACATCTAATGAAAGTGATTCATAGGTCATTGAACTTAAGAAAACTAAATGTTTTGCACTTAGAGACTGAAGTTCCATATGCCTTTGTTCACAGTGTTAAAAACCTATTTCTTTCTCTAATCAATCCCCAAATGAACCCTCCCCCCAAGTACTACTAACCATTGCTCTCTTACACATATCATATTATTAGTACTACTAACCATTGATCTAGGTATAGGGATTTGTTGCAAGTATAGATTTAGGTATGAGATCTGTACAATATGAAATACTGAAATGTTAGTTTGTGTTGCTAATTTTACAGGGAGCTGTTATAAGACATGTGCTTTAGACATATCAAGGAGAAGATCAGAATATTATTGAAGCTTACCTTTTTTCAAGTTCAAACAGCAAAAGATAAGATGTATTTTTGGAGTAGATGATCATTTGACTACACGCTTAATGAAGAACCTGATCCAATGCAAAACAAAAGCTTCCCATCGACCACATTTGTGCAGTGTTAGATACCAACCTAGACTTTGTATAATCTGTGAAATTCTCAACTCCTGCTATAACATCAGCAAAATCAGACATATTCACAACATGAATGAGCCCAACAATTAAATTCTAGTGTAAAGGAAACATGTCACACACCATAATCCCCTCAGTGTGCATAATCTGACCCATTTTGATATGTACTAAAGGTTATCATTCCAACTCGAACCTGTTTTGACCCGCTACCTACACTAACCCGTTACCCAACCCAGCCCGTTATCCCAGAGAGAGAGAGAGAGAGAGAGAGAGAGAGAGAGAGAGAAAGCAACCGCCATAAGTGAGAGTCTGTGAGCAACACGGTAGAGTAGAGAGTTCCTAGTGAGAGTAACAAATCACTTCTCCCTCTATTAATTAAAGAACCTCTAAATGAGCCTGAAAGAGAGTATATCAAAGGAGTTAAGTGACCCAAAGTCCATATTTAATGCATACAACCTTCTAAAGCGGTTGATTCAGAGATTGATATATTTTCTATAACTAAAGCTTGTTTACTTATAACACAGTGACTATTTATTAGAATATTGGAAATAGACAAAAGATGTTTTCTGGTCAACGCAAAGCTAGCTGTGTATTTTGGCACGTATTCAAAATGTCATGTACTCATGTTTCAACCTGAACCTGTTTGACATGTTAACCAACTGTCCAACCCACCTATCTTGCCACCTAGATATGTAGCAATAAGCAAAGTAACCATTTCATGTGGCAAAGGTTTCTAGAACGGCAACCTCTGTAGAAAGATTGCTAGACAACCGCAGACTTCCTGAAAGCAAGATAACGCCTCCTATCAATGTGAGTTCTTATCCGTCGTTGAATAATCTTGGTTGCATTGCTAAGCTTTTGAGCTTTCTGTACATCTAGTTCAACCAACTGACCAGCTCTAAGAAAACTTTTGGTTTTTCCTATCTGCCAGTTTGTTTACACATTTTAGTTAGTACATAGTAATGTAAAGAACAGTTCACTGAAAGCTATTTTGCATACAGAATAAACCGAAAAGTATATCAATGTTACCAAAAGAATACTACAAAAGGAAAAAAAGCATAACTGTGTCAATCAAGAAGATTCAATAACGATGAATACCTGAGACCCGTGAAGCCCGACTTTATCCAGGATCCTTTTACAGGCATCCTTTGCATTGAGGCTGTAGATGAAAGCAATAATTCAGCTTGAAAATCTTAATGCATGATAGCATTTATCATTTTTTAGTGAAGCACAGGTAATGAAAATTGCTTCTAGAACCTCCTTAGAAATAATTAATAAAATTAAATAGAGTCAGGATCAATACCCTATATAAATAAGATATATTTGGTTTGGTTAACCAAATAAGATATATTTACTTCAAATCTACACAGTGCTCACCCCACAACGTAATTGGCTAACATAATGTAAGTGGAGTAATATAAGTTCTATAGGCCTGAACATAAACTTAAACAAACATCCCTAATCTTATTTTATGGACTATGATGTTGAGAGATTAACAAAATATATGACATACCTAACAAAATAAAAAATCACATATTAAGGGATACATGTGTTTTGAACTTCGATAACATGTAAACATTGCCACATTTTGAGTCAAGAATCAAGTGTCGAATCGCATGAGCATGTCAAAACTAAACAAAAAGGTCTTCAAAATCATCGAATAGAAAATCCCATTGGTTTATAACCTCTAAGAGGGCTTGCAGGTATACACAAATTTTAAAAGGACTGACTACAATTTATTATGATAAGCATCAATAAGTGCTCAAAGAATGGTTTATCAAACATGAAAAGGCCTACTAAATCAATATAACATGAATTGTAGCAGCGAATAATGAGTCACTTCAATTTACCATTAAATCATCTGAATCAAATGTTTAGATGTGATTTGGTTTGTTTTTTTTGTTTAAAACGAACCTGACTTGGTTCTTAAATAGCCAACCTTTGACCTGCCACTCCTTCCACAGACCACGGCAAGTAGCAGCTACAACTTGACCCCATTCGTATGCCTTCAACGCTGATGGCTTATCGTTAAACCCATTAAGATATAAACTATGTGTTCAAGAAAAAAATTAATCCTCACTTTAATTTGATGGTAAAGGAATTACCTGAAATAGAACATAATGCTTTATCGACTCTAAATTTTTAATCAGATTATCCCAAAAAAACATTGTATAAACACAAACGGATGTACATAGATATATAGCTTATGAGAAGATTAAATTAAAAGTTTTTTTATTTTGGATTTGTTAAGATGAGGAAACCTTGGTTTGATGAAAATAGTTGACCAAGCCTCCATAATATATCATATCAATCGGATTGTCAAAATAATAAAGAATACCTCATAAATCTCAAGAGCACAAACTTAATGAACAATCACTGCCTAGTGCACTCAAGGCTCTCTGGTATCTCGAAACTACTCTCAAGTCCGCGAATATGCTCAGCCCATAGGGACATCCTATACCCCTTTGGTATCACATTGATTTTCTTTCTAATATGAAGAAATTTTACCTGCCCCTGTGGGCTTGAACATTTGTGAGCCCATGTATGATAAGGCTGATATGCACCCATCACAATTTCAATATCTCTCGAACCTTCTATGATGGATTACTAATTGAAATTTGCATGAATGTGCTATTATGTACTCAAACAACTTAAATATAGATTATTAATAGTGAGTTCTAGTGTGTGAAGGGGTTGTTTGGCATTGCAGATTACAGATAAAAAAAATAACCTGGATGAGAGGATCACCACATGCACAATCAATCAAACTTTCTCGTCGAAGTAAGCACAGTAAATGTGTCTTCTGCACGAGCTCGGTGCCACCGATCTTGGAAGTCTCGACAACCAATAAGAGGCTTCACATGACCAACACAATCAACTTCTATTGGATACTTGGGAGGGTGTGCCTTCATATCGGTCACTTCAAAAGCTGCAATTGATTCCAGTTTGACTTACTCAAGCATCTGACCCTTCTCATGCACGGCTCTCTGGTCTCCAGAAAATGCTCTCAAGTCCACCAATATGCTCAGCCCAAAGGGACATCCTATACCCCTTTATATGCAAAAGATCAATTCATAAGTCGCCCCAAAGATACCACATTAATTTTCTTTCTAAACATGAAGAAATTTTACCTGCCTCTATGGGCTTGAACATTTGTGAGCCCATGTATGATAAGGCTGATATGCACCATCACAATTTCAGTATCTCTCGAACCTTTTGATGACCGTTGGTACCTGTTGGCATCTATCTCATTGTAAAAGTCAGCATCTTCATCGTTTTCAACTGTAGGTGAATTATTAAAATTAAAACGTAAGCAAACTTTCGCTATTGAAACAAATGAGCATACCATTAGTAGCATATTTATAAACCTGTGAGCTTTCCAACTTCCTCCTCAATCTTGGCATATGCTGCCTTCTTTTCATCGCTATTGGAATTTACAAACTCCTTTACCAACTGCTTCTACACCAGCATCAGCAGATGATAAGTATTCTTGTTATTCTTAAGCTCTGAAATATAAAAGATATTGTTACCATATGATAGGATACGAAAGTAATAGAGTCACCATTGGTATGTGTCTCGCTAAGATGTTTAGTTCATATCTACACGTAATCAATAATCATTTCAAAAGTTAACATAGAATTACAAATATTTTTTTGGTTTTTGTTACAAAAGACCTTATTATAACATTAGGATATCACAACACTTTTTAAATGATGTAAAACAACAACAAAGTTCGAACCCGTAAAAAGATTGACAAAACCAATCAAGAAACACAACATGCAATTGAATTAAATTAGGGTTTGGAGAAAACTTATATTATGAATTGGGTTACCATCATTGTCATTGTGGTGCCCATTATTGTATCATGCATGGTACCTGTAAAAACAAACAACCTGTATACATAAACATGAACGTATTATTTGTGAACATACGTTTATTGTATATGGTGATTTAGCATACCTGGATACGATATTAACTACATATACTATTAACACAATCAAAACTGATATTAGGGTTAGTTTATCAATCATCCTAATTCACTTTCAAACATGAATATCAAAACTGAGATTGTCAACTATCAAAAGGATGCCACAAGAATATATCAAAACTGATATTAGGGTTAGTTTATCGAGAGGAATATTGGATTATCAATACATAACCGTAACTAAAAAAACACAATTACAATAGAATAATTTAATAATATAGCACCTCTTTTAAATCCCACACTCCATGTACATCATAAAGATACATCTAAATTTCATAATACAAATTTGTGAATCATAAAAAAAGATATAATAAAAACCTGAAGTATTGTTGGCCCTTCACCATCAAGCTGTGTTTCTGGTGCTGCAAAAACATACGATACATGAACATATTAGGGTTTTCAGAGATGATGAGAATGTTGTGGGAATGATAAAACGGTTAATAATATAATGGAGGATATTTTCGTGGTTGTCGTGTGTTTTTCTACAGGTCTGACGTAACAAATTGAATTTAGGGGTGTGTTTGTTTTTATCATTTTAAAATGTATATCTTCCTTAAAAAAAAAAAAAAAAAAAAAAAAAAAAAAAAAAAAAAATCCAATTTATGCTGATCATTATATTATGGTTTAGGAAGAAATATCTCAAAAGTTAAGTTGGTCTTAGTGGTAAAAATGTCATTAGTGAATTAAGACATCCTAGGTTCGAATCTTGAATCTTGCCCATTTAATTTTTAACAAAATAAACCAGGATAAATTAAATACGAATTTCATTAAAAAAAATTAAAAGATTGCTTACATGGAAACAATGTGATGACATGGACAACAATGAATTAGGTGGCAATGACTGGCAATGAGGTGGCAATACGCGTGTAACGCCTCCTGTTATATATAATAATATAAGATATTATATATATATAATATTATATATATATATATATATATATATATATATATATATATTATATAATGTTTGTGCTATCTAAATATTTTTGCAAGTATTCCATATCTCGATTATTTCTTATGACCTCAAAACGAGGGGGAGTATACATCAAGGGGGAGCTCCAATTTAATCGGGAATAAACCTTTTTGATGCTAACAAAAAGGGGGAGAATTGATATAAACTCATGCTAATACTTGTATATATACTAATTTTCGCTTAATGAGTTTAGATTTTGTAATCATCAAAAAGGGGGAGATTGTTGACATAAATAATGCGTAAAAACGTTATTTAATTTTTCGATATCTCACGTTTTGACGATCACAAAATGTAAAATCATTAAACGTAAGATTACTACGTAAACAAGTATTAAGCTAGTTTATATCACTATATCCAACTTAATCACTTAAGGTATGAATAAACAAGTGTTTAATACATCTCATGATCAAAGGGGTATTTAATTAATTACTACAAAGTTTATTTAATTATATAACATATTATATATTTTGAAAAACAATTTTGGTAATAAAGAAAAATGTTTTAATCATACTAAATATATGAATTCAAATTTTAACCAAAATCAGTTAGTTTTCACCAAATAAACTTTCCCCACTAAAGACAAGAAAATCTGGCCGTTACAGCTGGGCGGCCCCTTAATTATAAGGGGCGGTCCCTTTAATTTTAAGGGACCGGCCATGAATTAAGGGGACCGGCCACGCTCCTGTGTCAGATTTTGTCAGAATTTTTCCCTATAAATACCACCTTAAATCTGGTATTTTTCCTCACTCTCTTGCACGAAAATTTCAGATCTAAATCTCTCTAAACATCTTCCAAAACCTTTGATCATTAGATTACTAATCCTTGTTTCAAGTGATTCAATCCCTCAATCATCTACCATCATCCAAAGTGCAAGAGAAGAATATTCCTTCAACCTCAAGTTTAAGAAGTATTGTATAATTGATTGTGTATTTGTATAGCTCTTGTGTAGTTGTGTTGTGAACATTATTATTAGTTCTAGAGTGTTAGTTGTGAATAGAAGTAGGGTAGTGGTGAAGATTAAGTAGTGAAGTAGTGAAGTAGTGAAGAAGTTGTGTTGTGAAGAAGTAGTGACGAAGTTGTGGTGTGCTCAAGTTGTGAAGAAGTCGTGGTGTGTGTTGAGATTGGTTCTAGCTACTATTAGGACCCGACATTTAGCTTTGTGTCGTTTAAGCCGGTGTAAGCAAAAGTTGTGTAAGGTTTTCTCCGCCATAAGGGACTTGTTGACTTAGTGAAGAAAACTCCGAGTTAGGTGCTCGGGGAGTGGAGTAGGACGAAGAAGAGATTCGTAGCCGAACCACTAATAATCCTTTGTCTCACGGTGCCATTTTTCCAACTCTATCCTTTTAATTATTTACTTACTTTCATTTTTGTCATATCATATACTTGTTGATATCGTTACTTATAATTGTGCAAGTCTATTGGTGAAACATAAAGTTTGAATTGGTGTTTGATAAACAAGGTTTTTGTAAATTAAAAAAGACGTAAAACTATTCAACCCCCCTTCTAGTTTTCCACA
>LBNU01003523.1:139684-154997 GCA_014162995.1 Artemisia annua
ATATATATATATATATATATATATATATATATATATATATATATATATATATATATATATATATATATATATATATATATATATATATATATATACGTGGTCATTATTAATAAACATTATTATCATTATATATAAAATCAATGCATATACACAGAATTATAAATATCAAAATAAACACGAGTTAAGGAGACCCGCAAAAGTATTTTTTATATTTACTAATTTCGTTCAATAACGACTTATATTATTCCTCTTTATAAATTTAACTCGCGTTTACACACATTTAAAAGTAAAATACAGCTAAATTATTATTAACATGAATATAAATATTAAAATGAAGTCACGACCCCATGGATTATTGTGAGATGAAAATAAATACATAAAATTATACATATAACAATGACACATGTAATTCCATTTTAAAGTTTAAAAATATTTGTAAAAGCATTTTTAAAAAGTCATTACATGCTACTATTAAGCATGCATATATAATGAAAATATAAAAGACTTAACTAATTTATAGGGCTAATTACTTAAAAATGCATTAAACTTGATATTTTTTAACGTTGTATGTAGCCATGTTTTTTTTCTTAATGTGTGACTAAACTTTCGAATTTGGTACATTGTGTATATTTTGTGACTATTTTACCCTTACTTTTTCCAAATTTTGAAGGGTAGAATGGTCATTTTACAGGGCTGAATAGTCACAAAATACACACAATGTACCAAATTCGAAAGTTTAGTCACACATTAGAAAAACAATTAAACATGACTACATACAACGGTAAAAAGTGTCAAGTTTGATGCATTGTTAGATAATTAAAAAAATAAAAAAATATATAATAATAATAATAAATAAATAAATCTCATTTAACGGTTTCGTGTATATATGCGGTTAAAAACTAGTAGTGATAAATCTTTTATATAATAAAAGAATTACATCATTTCGGAGTATTTTTACAAAGCCCTTCTCATTGAAAGAAAACATTAGACCAATAGGAGAGCTCGATTTTGCCACGTAGGCGAAATCGAGCAATATGATTGGTCAATAGAAAGTCAAAATTAAATTGATTTTGGTCAAACTTAATAAATTTGGTGGAGAAATTTGGTTAAGAAAAAAATGCATAAAAATATAGGTGTCAAATTTATGAAAACAAAAACTTAAAAAAAAAGAGGAAGTAATTAATAAAACTTTGGTGGTTGAATTTTAAATAAAATATATTGAGCTAAGTGTAAAATTACAAGTTTCCATTTTTTTAATAACTTTAGAAAAAACACAAATAACCCCTTACACTTTATACCCTTATACTTTATAATATGAACTTTGTTTAAAATTACATGAGTATTAGTATTAGTTTTAGACTTTCATATATTTAAATTACAAAATTTTGTAAATATGCGAATTAGTTTTAATATTGTTAATTGTAAACTTTCATCCGTTAGAATATTTTTTAAATAACGACTCATGTTATTCTATTTAAAAGCTTAATTTATGCGTACACGAGTTTGAATATTAAATACGGCTAAATTATTAGTAACGGGAATATAAATATCAAATGGTAAACACGAGTTACTGTGATATGGAAATAAATATACGTGATTCTACTTATAGCAACGACTCATGAAATTGTTATTTAAAATTTGTATATGAAAATCCATAAAAACATTTTAAAAACTTTACGGAACATATTTAACTTCATTAACGCTTATTATGTGCTACTAAACTCGCATATTTTGTACAAAATTATATCAATAGTTAAAGTTAAACAATAACATCAACATCAACCTCAGCATGTCTGTCAGTTAAAACCGTTATACAAAGCTAATTATTAAGAAAAAACAAACAAACACATGGGTTAGATAGTCATTGTTTAATGTAAAAGGTGTTTTCCTTAAATTTAAAAAAAAAATGCACGCATCACAATCCTTATTTGATAACAATCACCTCCTAAATCAAAAAAAGAAATACTACGTAGATGATAGCCTAACTTTATTCATTGACGTGATGTTTCATCAAAAAAAAAAAAAAAAAATAAATAAAAAATAAAAATAATAAAAAATAAAAAATAAAAAAAACGTAATAGTTGGCCGTTGTAAAGGAAATAAAGTATGTACATGAGAATTATTAAGCAAGAATATATGGTTTTTAATCAGGTTATTACGTTACTATACTACGATAATGTTATTGAGTTGGTAGTCACGGATGTGAGATACAACCATTCTTCTATACTTATGATTTATGTGCTAACCTCTTTGTGATTCATTTCTTAATCGATAATAATACATAATCAAAACGAAATTTTAAAAAGCTTGTGCGTGCACAGGTATTTTAACTAGTGTTGTAAATGAAAATTTACAAATTGCAGACTTTTTGTTGTATAACAATTACTCCGTAATTTTGATTGTGTTAAAGAAGACATCAAATATTAAATTCGTGGAAGAATTGAACATCACCATCAATCATGTATGGCGCCCCCTTTTTCAGTCTCGACACAAGCGGCAGGTGTGTATTTACTCCCCCAGTACACACAAGCTTCCCATCTTTTTACCTACATATTGTTTTTCATACGTAAATCATCATTATTAAAAGTTTGGATTATCCTTTGTCTTATGGAAAAACTCTACGTTAAAGGTTAACTAACAGATAAATATTTTCCAGATATTGCCTTTCAAGCATAAATTGTCAGGTCTTTATTTACGGCTAGTAACCATTATTGCTGTCACATATATATCAACTTATTTTTTCTTGAGCAATGCACAACCATTAAGTTTACGGACATACGCAAGACTTTTAGTAAAAAGTTTACAAAGTTATATTTATACGCATATAAGTTGGCAAGTATAGCGATCAAATTATTTTGCATCATAATTTTTATTTATATTTTTTTTTTCTCACCTTTCATATTTAGTTGATAAACCATTATGTGAATACTAGCAGGGTACCCGCGCGTTGCAGCGGCGGGTACCCTGAAATAAAATTTTTCGATGAATAATGTATTTTAGTTTATTATGTTATTTTTTACAATAAATTTACGGATATCAAGAATTTCGTATAGCCCGTGCCCGTTCGGGCTCGAGCCCGTTTGGTCCGCGCCTGTTCGGGCTCGAGCCCGTTTGGTCCGCGCATGTTCGGGCTCGAACCCGTTTGGTCTGCGCACGTTCGGGCTCAAGCCCATTTAGCTCGTTGCCCATTCGGGCTTGAATATTTGTATAATGTGCTTTATTATTTGTAGTAGTGAAATTTAATGCAGGAATTGTGTTTAATTTGGTTGTACAATATGTTTGATAATTTGTATTTTTTATGTAAAGGGCGTTTTAATAACTGTATTAATTGTATTTATTGACCAGTTAAATAATTGACTACATTAAATAACATTAATATGGTGTTTTGTTGTACACCATGCTTCTTGTCTTATACGTCTGAAAATTATGTGAATTAAAGTGTTGTACATTATGTTTCTTTTCTTGTAAGTAGTAGTCATTATAGTCATTAATAACATTGATCACTTTAATAGCATTAATATTGTAAGTCTGAAAATAAGTCTGAAAATTACATCATGCTTATTTTGTTGTACACTATGCTTATTTTGTTGTAAATCTGAAAATTGGTTGCAGCTGTTGTACATTGTGCTTAAATGGTTGTAATTTTTGATGAAGGGGTGTTTTTAATAGCATTAATGTTGTTTGATAGACTTTTGGTCTTAAAATGACACTATGCTTTATTTTGTTGTACAATATGCTTACTTTGTTATAATTCTGAAAATTTGGTGCATTAAAGTGTTGTAAACCATGCTTAATTTCTTGCAAGTCTTAAAATTTTGAAGAGAGAGTCATTCATGCTTCATACGTAGTATAAATAATTTTGTACTAGTATTTGTGATCAATTTATTATTTATCTTTTTTTTCTTACCAAACATATCATTCACATACATATGCGTTCACAAACACATCTTTTAAGAAACCTAAAAATTTGCTTAGTTTTGTGGATAAACCATTTTTTTTTTAATCAGAAAAGAGTTTGTTTATTTCATCAAAATAGAATTTACATAATAGTTGAAGGCAAACGAGCAACAAGTTGTGCCGCTAGCCCTTTTTGGATAACTTTCGAAATAATTTTCGAATAAGTGTGAGTGTTTTAATAATTTTCGAATAAGTTGGTTTTACTAATGTGAGTGTTTTAATAATTTTCGAATAAGTTTTGGGTTCTTGTCAATAATCAACAAAATCATGTATGCTCATAGACCTTTGAGTTATTTTACATATAAAGAAAGTAAAAGAGAGAAAAGTTACCGACTTTTGGGTGGCAATGACGATCATTTCCACCACTTACGTGCTACGACGTTTCAGTCTTATATTGGATATGTCTTTAAACACAACCTTCGTATCACCGAAAAATGTTGGCCAACACTGTCACCATCGGCTAGCTAGTAAACACTACTGTTATGTCCATTGATAATTATAAACAACAAAAATGCAATATTAGATAGAAGGTTTTTATTATTTACTCCTACTTTGTATCGCCAATGATCATCTTACATATACAGTTGTATAATTTAAACTTAAAGAGAAGTAAAATTGGTAAAATGGAAAAAAAAAAATGAGAAATAGTATTAAACACTTGAAATACATCTGCGTTTATAAAATGCGAGAAAGTACAGTAATTTTTATGAAAAGTATGCAACTTATTTCACATGTAAAGAAAGAAAAACATAAAAGCATTTTCAATCTCAAACAATCTTATCTTTCTTATAAGTAAAAAATTTAAGCTTGTGAGATTCTCTAATTCTAAACAAGTCCATAAGCTCCAAAAATATGTTAATTAAATCACCCTCTAAGTGTAAAAGTTAAAAATAAATCTTATTTTACTTACGTAATTTTAGTTGTAAAAACTGAGAAATGTTATTGATTTATGTCTTTTTTTTATGAATGGGTTAGTAATATCATTTTGAAGGGGGGAGAAAGCTATATTACTCGCCTACCACTGAGCCTACCATATCAAGAGATAGGCGCAGGTTTGCCTTGAAACAATCCCCTTCAATATTCACGCGCCACCCCTGCGGCAAGTGTCATCCACAACTGAAATGGAGCAACCAAACTCAAAGTAGTACTAGTATTATGCTACATTGCTACCCCAATCGACAACGACCTTCATTTTTTCTGTCACCTCAGTTTTCTTTTTCGGTCTCTCCTGCGATCTACAATCAACCTTTTAGACACAGTAAGACGCCGAATATATTTTTTTCATCTTTTTTAACAACAAAATTAAATTTCATTAATAATAAAAAAACCATTGAATAATAATTCAAATACATCTAAAAACATTACAAATAAAACTTCAAATAAAATGACTAAATTAGTCTGGATTTTCACGATGTCAAAATGTAAAACACAAACCTTAAACTTAAGCAGCACAATATCCAACCTAATTACTCTCTCTAATTAACATGCTTCTACAACAAACATTACTCTCTATCCAAAAAAAAATAAGCACACAATATTCTTTATACCTTCCCACAACCAAACCAGACAAACGTAGTTCTACTAATGTGCAACGTACATACACAATACAACACAAATTTGCTTTGGTGACCAAGTGTGGTAATACATCCGCTTTTATACGTTTTCGTCAATTTTTGTACATAGCTCTTATGGTTTACGTTTTTATCCGTTTTCATTAGTTTTTATACGCTTTCTTACGTTTTCATCCACTTTCAAATGTTTTCGTCCATTTTTATATGTTTTCACATGTTTTATACGGTTTTTCTTACGTTTTCATATGTTTTATACGGTTTTTCTTGCGTTTTCATATGTTTTTAAAAATGGATACAAACGTATACAATGGGTGAAAACGTACAAAAACTGAAGAAAACAGATAACAACATAAGAAATCATATAAAACGGATGAAAACGTTTAAAAACGGGTGAAAATGGATGAAAACGTATAAAACTGACTAAAACGGATGAAGACATAAGAAAACATATAAAAACAAATGAAAACATATAAAAACGGACGAAAACGTAAGAAAATATATAAAAATGGACGAAAACGTATAAAAATGGGTGAAAACGTATAAAAACTGATGAAAACAGGTAAAAGCTAGGGGTGGAAACGAGCCGAGCCGAGCCGAGCCTGAACCTGCCAGAGCTCGAGCTCGGCTCGTTTAAGTTTTAAAAGGCTCGAGCTCAAGCTCGGCTCGTTTCGAGCCTTAAAGTTTAGGCTCGAGCTCGGCTCGTGGTATATTATATAGGCTCATGCTCGGCTCGAGCTCGGCTCGTTTATACGATTTGGCCATGAAAGTTAAAGCTTGGCTCGAGCTCGAGCTCGGCTCGTACTAAATCTTTATTGAGCTCGTTAATAAGCTCGAGCTCGTCTCGTATATATGTTTAATACTGAGGGGCTCGTTTAGGCTCGCGAGCCTAAACGAGCTTTGTATGTAAAGCTCGGGCTCGAGCTCGATTAATAAACGAGCTACAACTTAGGCTCGAGCTCGGGCTCACGCTCGTTTGGGCTCGGCTCGTTCGAGCTTTTTACCGATCCGATCCTGAGCTTTTCACGAGCGGCTCGGCTCATTTCCACCCCTAGTAAAAGCGTAAGAAAACGTATAAAAACGGACGAAAGCGAACAAAAGACAAAATAGGAAAAAAAAAACGGATAAAAACTTATAAAACAGACGAAAAAGTATAAAAATGGAAAAAAACGAACGAAAACGGATAAAAACGTAATAATAATAATAATAATAATAACAATAACAATAATAATAATAATAAGTAAAGTATAAGTAAACTGCAAAATATATCCCTCTTATAAGTAAAAAGACCAAAATAATCCTCCATAAGACTCCCGCTAGCAGTTAACGAAAAAATATTTGCGTCGTTCGTTCTTAGGGATGTATAATGGTAAACGTTTGACTAACAAAAGGATGTAAGGTGCCAATAGTTTCTATAACAATTCGTATTTTCTAGTTACTATTTATGTTTCGTATTTTTACTATTCATTCTCGTATATATTATTTTTTATTTATTCATTATCGTAATTTAACCCATATTCGTAGTGACAAGAGAGTTTAATACTCGTCAGGTCATCTTTACAACGTACGTCGAATTTACTAAGAACCGGTTTTGCAAAACCGTGTCTACGATTTACGTTTTCGTCTAAACGTCATTTAAACATCCCGATATGTCCATACAACATTATAAAAAAAGAAAAATATGTGCTTTTCATATCTTACAACATTTCTACAAGTTTCGGATTTTTACGTTTTCCCATTTACGTTTTATGGATTTTAAACTTATGTTTTCAAGTTTTAACAGCGTTACGCATTTTGTTAAACTTATCACTCATTTAATATACCTAGATATAGTATATTGATAAGTTTATATTTTTTTTACAAGTTTCATATTTTTATGATACCCAGTTTTAAGTTTCGTGATTTAAGTACTTAACGTTAGTGCTTACCGGGACCAAAACTCACTCCGTAAATCAAGATATTATAAAAACTAACCTAGTCATTTTATTTTATTTTTATATGTTCGACATTAGGTATGATTCACCAAGCCAAATGGCTTGGTGATAGGCCTTTGGTGCTAAGATGATTACAAGTGTTAAATCTTCCTAAGTAAGTCTTGCAAAATATCATAATTTTATCCGCCTCATCTTGTTATAAGAACAAACTCATTCTTCTCTCTTGTTTCCTCCCCATAGCCGGCCACCCCTTAACTATAATAGCAATCCATCTTTGATTTTCAAGTTACAAGTTTCATATCATTGTCGAAGCTCTTGTCAAGCTTTACATGATTCTAGTTCTAAGTTTTTTCATCCATTGGCTAGATTGCAAGCTACACAAGTGATCATATTCTCATACAAGTCCTAGCATAATCTCAAGAGATCACAAGAAGTGTTGAAGGATTCCAAGGGTGTTCTTAGTTCTTTGTTCTTTGCTCTTATTTCCCTTTTGATTAAGGCCAAAAGTTGTAAGCTAAAAACAATATCAAAACCTTCATTCCTATGATTTAATGCTTGTTATTACATGCTATATATGTTAGTATATTGATCATGTTGTATACAAACCTTAAAAAAAGTAAACATATAGGTAAACTTGCTTATGATTTCATGTGAACATTTACGTTAATAAACTAGTAAATCAAGTAAATTATGCTAGTTATTGGCACCAAATTTATAAGCACGAGACTTTGAGTATATTTGTAGTTGAAGAGAAAAATAAAACGAAAACATAGCCTTTTGAATCATGTAACAAGGACTTATATATTTTAAGTTGTGATTAGTTAAGGTTGCTAAAGGAAAAACTTGGTTTTTAGAAAAAAGTATTCTAATGTAAATTTCAAATGTGATTTTGACCCATTTCTGAACCGAATCATCAAAAGTGTAAAAAACGAAAGTTGTCCGGAATGATGTTTTACATAAGACTCTCAAAGATTTTAACATGAAAATGCAAAACAAGAGTTGTTTACCACCGAAACTTAAACGAACTATTTTGACTTGAATTTGTTGTACCAAAAGTAAATTGTTATAAACCATGTTCTTTTTCCAAACTAACTGACTTGCAAAACTTAATATTTCTTATAAAAATGTAGCATACCTCATACTAATAAACTTTCCTAAGTTTACTTAGTGGATTTCACGATTAACAAGAAATATTACCAAAGACCGGTTTTTATGTCATTACTATAAATTATAATTTTATAACTTGCATTAAGCACTTGTTTTATAATTCAATCAATAAATACCCAAGCATAATTAAATGTGATAAACTATAGAAGCATGTTTAAACATTAATGATGTCATATGCAAGTGCAAATTAATGTTTTACATAATAAGTAACACGTTAGTAGGGAATTTCATGTGAGGGGTTTCATCGGGGTAAACATACTAACGAGTTGCTGGATTTAAGATTTAAAGTGTCCTAGTTCCACAAACGTTTACTATATAACCTCTGAATTATGATAGCCCAAACAGTGATACGATATTTAAGTTAAACACGTTTCACAAACTAGTAAACCATTTCTACGGCATACATAATCACTATAAACTACCATGTACAACATCATGATCAATATAAAGACTTTTTTACACTCGTTTATATTTTCACATCGTTATTCCAAAAGCTACGACATGATATTATATTTCTAGGTTGTACGTTGAGGTTTTTCCGGCTTATCCATCAATTTCGTTATACACTTAACATCATTAATTCACGGTGAGTTCATAGCCCCATTTTCCTATTGTTTAATTATTTTGCAAACCATAGGGGGTGATACATGCTATTTTTACTCGAACACAATGCTTTGAACTGTATGCTTATCTAAATGTTTTATTGTCACTAAGTACCGATTGCCATGTTTGAAGTTCCTATATCATGAACCATTAGTCACTAGCTTTAGTGAGCACAAATATTGTGAATAGGCCTATAGGGGTTCACGGACCCCATTTTTATTGACCCAGTTAGGGCAATCAAACGCACTATATTTGAGAATAATAGGTATAATGACAAATTACCTACTAGGGCAGATTGTAACGATTATGCCAATTTTTATTGGTATAAGGTTAACGCTTGGGTTGTCATGAGCTTAGTGCAATAATAACTGTTTTGTTTTCAAACTATGAGTGTGAGCCTACATAGCTCACACTACGAATATTGTGTTCAACAATTTAACTAAACCTATGAATTTCACTCAACCTTTGTATTGACGTTTTAAGCATGTTTTATCTTAGGTCCATAAGGTACGAGGATGGCACGGATGAGCACAGATATTTAGAAGGCTATAAACTTTATTATGATTCGAAAACTTATTTATTATGTAACCGTGAAACTACTGTGACCTCTCCATTTTGTAAACTTTGATATTTATATAATTCGAATGGTAAATCTTTTAAAACGACTCAATTAGAGTTCGTTTTCTGTTATTATAACTGTTACACCATGAAGTAACACCCAGTTTGAATTCTACTGCATTCACGAAATTGGGGGTGTTACAGTTTCTGACAGGGATGTAAGGTCTCAGAAATTGCAAACCACAGGGATGTATTTTGCAGTTTACTCAAGTAATAATTTCAAATATAGAATATTTTGAGCAATGTTCCAACATTTTCTCCATATTTGAAGCATGTTGGAGATAAGTTTTGATGTTTCATTATTCAAATATAGAGAAATTAGTGGTTTGCATACTATGGTTGGAGATGGCCTAACAAAAATGAGTTGTGATGGTGTAGAAAAGATGGAAAAGCTCGCTCCTTACAAAGTCTAAAAAGGCCTCCAAAACCCGACATGTGTCATTTTTCTTCTTCAATTCCACGTCTTGTATATTTCTTTTCCAATTTCTTATTTTCACAACCTTCTTCCTCTATTCTATTTCACATTTATTCAAAATCACAAATTAGGTTTCGATTTCTGTTTGATTGCCCAAACAATAGTTAAGTCGTTACAAGTTACAATATTTTCATGAATTCGAAGTTTATAGAAATTAGGTTTTCGTTGAGTTGGAGTCAAAATAAATTTACTGTGGCAACTTAATGTTCATGTGATGTTCATCAATTTAATGTTCATCATACTTTGATATTAATCAATTTGATGTTCATCATACGTGGATTCATCAATTTAATGTTCATCATACGTGATATTATCAATGACTCCTCCCAAACTAACCAATCAACCAGGTGTGGTCAACAAGTCAAATCTGAGAGAGGAGAGATCAATTTATGATCCGTTGAAAGCACAGTGTACTCACGGGTCGTTAAGTCCCAACGAGATTGAAATTGTGTTTTTGGAAACGTTTGAAAGATTCAGTGATCGAGAAAGTAACCAGATAATGATTGGATTGATTCACACTAATGGAAATGATATAAATAAAAGATATTGACAATTACGGGAAATCAGATAAACCTAAAAACGTATTACAAATTAAAACAAACGTAAATTCGTGCTGGAAAAGTGGGAATTAAGTAAAAACAAACTACAGGGGGTGAAAATGATTTTTTTACAAACTTATTATTAAAAGAAAATTTTATAAAAAAGAAAAATATTTTTTTGATTATTTTATTATTTAATATAAACTAAAACTATTTAATACTTATTATTAATATTTAACTTAAACTAAATTTAATATAATATTAAATAAAACTAAGAAAATGAAAATTTATTTTTAAAAATTCTAAAATAACTTAAAAGTGATATAAAAACTAAAAATATGTCTTTTTGTGGATTTAATACTAATTAATTACTAATTATATTAATTAAACTAATTAACTAATTTAAATTACTAATAATACTACAAATGACTTAGAAATTTAAGAAATATTTTATAAAACCAATTAACCTTCACAGGAATCCTAAAAAATATATAATAAGTTTATAAAAATTATTATTAAACTATTTTACTAATTATTAACTCAGTTATTAATTAAAAACTATTTAAACTAATTTAATTAAGATAAATAGACAATGAACAGTAAAAATTATGAAAATATTTTCTAAAAATACTTTATAATTAATAAAACCTAGAAAAAATATAAAAAAGAACTATTGATTAAAATTAAACAGTAGAGGAATTTATTTTTGGTTTTTTAATTAAAAATAATATTAATTATTATAAATACTAAATGAAAAGATAAAATTCTAAGAAAATTATTAGAAATACTACAAGAGAACAGGAACTTATGAAAATTATAAAATGAAAATTGCTTTTTGAAAAAGCTGAGCAATAAGCCAAATGGCTTAAATAGAAGCTATCACTTTCTTAAAAGTGATGATTTTTGTGTTTTTCTGTTTGACAGATGTTTATATACTAAAAATATGAAACTTTAACAAAGACAAACTTTTTATAACTTAAAATAAGCACTTTGCACCCCTAATAGCTTAACAGATCTTATTTTTGGATTTTTAAATATGAAAAAGCTATTACAAAACTACACAGTGAACACAAGGTAGAAATAAAGATGCAAACAACTTATATGAACATAAAATAAGCAAGGAAGAATGAAAAAGCACACTGGATAAGCTAGAAACAACAATTAAGCACTTATGCTAAAACACAGAACCAAACAGGCCTTATAAGGCTAATTCAAACTTCTGTGGGGCCCACAAATAAGCTCAGAGATCCAAAATGAAGCTTGGACCAACAAGCTCACCTGGAAAGCTTTCAAATAAACCAAAAATTAAGGCTTTACAAGTAAGCTCTGTGTGAGCTTATGAAATTTGGCAAAAAGCTAAGTGTACATTGACCACTCAGTGTACACAGTAAAATGGGACAAACAAAAAGCTACTTGCAGCCCTAGCAAATAAGCTTGAAAATGAAATTAAGACTTGAACTTTAAAGATGGGTTGCTTGGCTTTCCAAAAAACCAAGAATCATGCACTGGGGCCCACTAATAAGCTCTAATGAAGCTTATGAAGATGAGTAAAAATCTGTGCACAGGAGAAGAAAAATCTCACCCAGGCAACTTTGAGACCAAATTCAAATGAGTAAATGAGTTACAAACTAGATTTTTCTTTTTGAAATGTGTTAATAAGCAACAAAATAACTCAAAACAACAATTGGTTTGGATTTCCAATCTGTATTGAACCCTATGGATCACAAAGAAAATCTGTCCATTTTACTGAGTATGCATTTTTGACTTTTGAGAAAACACTAAGGGTTTGACTTTTATGAGTTTTGATCCTACTCTATTGACTGATTATGATGTTTTAAGGTGTAATGAGACTAGATTAAGCTACCTTAACTATTTATGTAATACTATGAGTGATTAAGCAATTCAAAAATCCTAACAGATATACTTTATTGAGATTTAAAATGAGTTTTGACTTTTTTGTTAATAACCACTGAATTTTATGACTTAGCAAAGCTAATAGGTCCTAAGGGAACATGCATTAACCACAAACAAATCCAAAAACAACTTGGAACACTACCAAGAAAGCAAATCCAAACAACCTTTTTACTGCACTAATTATTGATTTTCAAAAGGTTTTACTGTTTTAACCCACAAACTTGATTCCTAATGATAAATTATGCTAACTTAAACTTATTTAACTACAAAATTACATGTAATAACAAAGAACACTGAGATATAAAGAGTATGCTTAGTTTGACTGTGAGATTTGAATATGAAGCAACAATGATTTTCAAAGATCAAGCTACTGATTTTAAGCAAGATTACTACTAACTAACACCAAATAAGCATAATCAAACAAGAAAAAGCAGCAATGAACAATAGAACAGTAAAATGGAATTTGAGATTTTTGCTTACAACTTTGCACTCCAGCTAAAAACCAATAACAAGGACCAATGGAACACTTCCTAACACTCCCCATGGAGTTCTAACCCATGGCCATCCATTATGTACCATGCTCCAGCCATCATCATCTTCAACCTGTAATTTTTTATTTTTCACTGAATTTTTTTGTATTTTTTTTGTATTTTTTGCTTTTTGATCCTAAACTGAGTTTTAAGGTTTCTAAAAGCTTGAATAAGCTTTCTAGGAGCTTATATGATCCTAAGAAGTCCAGAACATAAACCTTAAACACTTTAAGCTAATATGAGATTTTTAAACTTGAAATTGCATAAACTAAATTATAAAAGAAAACTGAAATTGATTGATTAAAAAGGTTCAAATTACACTTGGAAATACTGAAATTACAACTTAGAAACTTGGAAATACACTGGAATTTAAAAACTTAGCTATTCGACACTATTTTTACAAATATAAACTACACTCTTTAATGCTCCATCTTCTTCTCTTTATACTGGTCCATTAGGATTTGTGACCCCCTCTGAGCATTTCCCACTCTTTTCTATGGCCATTGGATCACTGAGGCTTCATCTTGACCCTCCACGTGTTTTGGCGGGAAAAATGAGATGAGGCAAATTTGGACAGTTATAGCAATTGGGGGTGGCAGCATTTAATGCTGAGGTGAAAGGTTAGGTTTAGTGGTTTGGGCGGTGGGATGGTGGGAGAGGTGATGGGTTGCAGGGTTGCAAGTGGTGTGTGGGAGGGGATGAAGGTGGGAAAGGGAGAGTTTGACTAGGGTAAAAAATGGGGTACGGGGTTTTATTATAGAAAAGGGGTAAATGGGCTTGTGGGGTTGGGCCAAGAAAGAAAAAGGTCCAAAGGGTGAAATGGGTGGGTTTGTTTTGTTTTTGGACTTGGACTTATGGGTTTATGAAAAAGGGATCCGTTTGGTTTGTAGTTATAACAAGGGATCAAAAGTGTAAATTGCCTAAAATCAAGGGACTGGATTTGGCAATCTTCCAAAGTTGTTTCAAGGTTAATTTTTGCCAAGTATGAATAGTCCAAGGTCTGAAATATAAATTTTCCACTTTTGATTTTCCCAAGGACCAATTTTGCCAACTTTGTAAACTCCAGGGACCAAACATGTAATTTCACCAAACTTTTCACCCAAGGATTATTCCTGCCAAAGATGAGTGGCACAAGGTCCAAAATTGATTTTTCTCAAAGTTTTTACATCCCAGTGACCATTTTTGTCAATTTTGCAAAGTGCAAGGACTAAACTTGTAATGTTATGAAACTTTGCACCAAAGGACTAAATATGTTTATTTGTGATTCCAAAAGGACCTTTGGTGAGTTTTCTTTCAAAATAAATGCTTAGGGACTAGATTTGACAAGTTTTGAAAGTTGAGGGACTGAAACTGCCAATTATGCAAACTTTGTTCATTTTTCATTTGTTTTCAAGCATTTTGCATCTAAAACATATAAAACACAACCCTGGGATATTTTCAGTATTTTGATGCATATTTGGGTGTTTTTGGATGTTTTGGCAGTTCAGATAAGACAAAAATGATGAGTATTTACACACTCATCAATCTCCCACACTAAAATATTGCTAGTCCCTAGCAATCTTTTATGAAGACTTAATGGATTTGATGTCTCTTTACCAAAAGCCATTACTTCTGGAGTAGCCAAATGTTTCAGTTCAAGTAAGAACTATGGCACACTGATAACCATATGATTTTGAGCAAACCATCAGCTGTCAACGGATTTGATTTGTCTTTACCAAATGCCGTTTGCTTCTGGACTAGCCAACTCTTCGCGATTAAAAGATATGGTGAGCAGAATACCATACAATTTTTGGCAAATTGCAAGCCGTAAACGGATTTGAGATATCTTTACCGGGAGCCGTTTGCTCTCGGATTAGCCAGACCTTATGTGGATGAGACATGGTGGACTGATAACCATTTGTCGTGTTAGTGCAAAGCACTCACACCAGAAAAAAAATTTGGTCAAAATGGGGGTATTAAGGCATTTATATGGTAAAAATATGATCAAATTCGCCAGAATTTCCCCCCC
>LBNU01003523.1:169969-183698 GCA_014162995.1 Artemisia annua
GAAGGCCCAGAGTGCATCATCTAGTTTATCCGACCAAGAGGCACGGTTTTCACCTACGGTCCTCTCAAGAATCCTTTTAATACCACGGTTCGAAACCTCCACTTGCCAACTTGTTTGGGGGTGATACGCAGTGGAAAGACGGTGAGTTACACCGTACTTTTGCATGACTTTATCAAATTTGTCATTGCAGAAATGTGTACCACGATCACTAATAATGGCTCGTGGAGTTCCCAATGTAAAAATCGCAAAAAACAATTTATGCGGTTTATTGACGATTACACTCTTAGAGTAATGCAAAAAATGTTATATAATATGAATTGTGATTACAAAAGCAGTCTTTGAATTAAATCTAGGGAGTGTCTTTATAACAAAAATTTACACAAATACTCTATGTGATTTACCTAAATTAGAGAAAATCATCCCTAAGTGAAAAGTTACATAAATACTACATGTCGTTATCTTATTTACGAAAACCTCTCTAAATTTAAGATTCATTAATATTCTCTTTTCGTGTTAATAATTTTCACATAAATACCTTAACTTTGTATAGTTGTTTTTAATAGTTTTAACTCATAAGTATAACTAAATTAGCATTTTTCACTTTTTTTTTAAATTAACTTTTAATATATTTGTCAAACAATTTAATATTATTCCTTTAACAATCTGAGTTTATTTGTATATGTGTAAACATGATACAAGTAACAATAAAAAATTATTTTTGGGTTCCCGTTGCTGCAGAAGAAACAACAACAATAAAATGGGAAATGGGATTGTCGTTGCCAAAGCTTTTGTTTGGGTTTACCTTTCCACTAATACCATTTTGACACCCTTGGGCCTTACTATTTATGGAATGATGGTGATGTGACATTAATCTGAATATAAGATTTATGTGATATTATTTTTAACAAATTATATTGCTATTAGAGCACACACAGTGCCCAAGATGAATCTCGAGATCATTGTTTTCTTGAGGCCTAGTTATCAACCTCATATCGCATAAGATATGAAGTTGGTAGAAGGACCTTGCTTTGTTTAACCCTTCGTTAGTTGATATATTATAAGGGAAGTTCTGTTTCCTGGAATATAAATGGGTCTCCAAATTGTTTCATACTGTTTGTTTGTCTCATTTGAAAGTGGAGAAACAAAATCCAATATGCGACATCGGATATTAAGGCTTCAGCCATTCGACATGATGACATTTTCCATTCGGTTTAAATGAATCCTCTTTTATCTGCTTCAAATAGATCCCCAAAAATACGTCGACAACAAAATGAGTCTCGAGATCATTATTTTCTTGAGGCCTAGTTATCAACCTCATATCGCATAAGATATGAAGTTGGTAGAAGGCCCTTGCTTTGTTTAACCCTTCGTTAGTTGATATATTATAAGGGAAGTTCTGTTTCCTGGAAGATAAATGGGTCTCCAAATTGTTTCATACTCTTTGTTTGTCTCATTTGAAAGTGGAGAAACAAAATCCAATATGCGACAGCGGATATTGAGGCTTCAACCATTCGACATGATGACATTTTTCCATTCGGTTCAAATTAATCCCCTTTTATCTGCTTCAAATAGATCCCAAAAAATACGTCGACAACAAAACACTCCCTGCAACACTCCCAGAACACCCGAGGATATATTCCGTCTCAAAAATACTCCACCGACAAACACATAATTCAACTTCCGACCATATCAACAATACTAAAACTAACCATTCATATCCCCGCAACAAAAAATGTACAACTAATATCCACCAAACATGTTCAACCCATACGACACCACCTATGACTCAAAAGCTAATATTGTCGGTTCTTCATCATGACCAAATATGAACCAATCTATGTCTCTCATTCATCCATTTAGTGTTGATGAGATGTACGAACTTCTATTTTCGTAGTTTGTACCTAACATCGTTCGTGAGGACTCTCCCGTTGAAGTGACAAACCCAAAGAAGAAGCCGTAAAAAAGACGCCAAAAGAAGAAACCGTAAAAAAGACACCAAAAGAAGGAGCCGAAAGACCGCGCTGCTTTCTTGAAGATCCGAAAGGAGCTGGAGCTAAAGGAACAATAGTTGGCAATGCGAGAATATGAACAACGTAAAAAAGACAAAATGTTTTATATACAGTCATATAATCACTTGACTGGAGTACAACTCGAGAGGATAAAAGAGATGAGGCGGGCGATCCAAAAGAGGTAAAATTTACCACATTAGTTTATTATTTATTTATTTATTTATTTTTATTATTTTATTTTTTAATTTCATACGTTTAAGTTTTTAATTATCGATGTAATTTTTTACGTTTACGTTTACAATCATCTATGTAATGTTTTTAATTTATGAATAAAAGTTTTTAATTTTTTAAAAAATGGGTGGAAAGGTAAAGGAGTAGTGACAACTATGGGTAAAAGGTGAGAGGAAGATGAGTGGAGGTGATTGAAGAGAGAAAGTTGATCTGACGCTGATGTGAAAGATAAAGTGATGTGACCATTACTTCTAGTCTTACGAGGTGAGTGANGAAATGATAGTGTTTATTTAGAAGTTAGATGCCATATGTGGAGTAGTGGTTCTCTTTAAAGCTCATCGAAGGTATTTGTGGTCTTTTGTTCCCATCAGCTTGTTTCACCCCATATCTTGTGTATAATAATTAAAGATATTTCGGTTTTGACGAAATTTAGTTCTTTATCTTCTTAAGAGAATTTTTGCTTGAAAAATTGGGTACACATCAAGGATACACGCCATTCTCTTGTGTTGTATTGTATGGTATTTCATTGTATTGCGTAGTACGCATGTGGTTTCGGAGCTACCCTTTAAAGCCCGGTATTCATAAGAGCTAAAGTGCTTTGAGACTTCGGATTGAGATCGGACCTTGGATCCTACATTCTAACCCTAGCAGTTGGCGGTAGGTCTTGGATTGAAACCGTGAAGGTTCGGAGTTGAAAAGTTACTAAGGCAAGAAAAAGAAAAAAAAAATGAATGAAAAAATGAAAAGAAAGAATAAGGATTTATGATGAGATTTATGGATTATGAGCTTAAGTGTTAAGACTAAAGTTGGTAGCACGTGAGGTGCATGTGACGATCCTAGATCGGATGCATGAGGTGCACGTGATGGTACTCTCCAACTTATGTCTATTTCGATGTATTCCAAAGTCTATGTATGTATCCAGTATCCTTGATGTGGACCTCATTTTTCGTGCAAACCTTCTTAAGAGAAGATGACTAACTACTTAGCGTTAGAATTCTTGGTATCTTTATCGGACTAATTCATATTGAAACGAGAATATATGAAGCAATTCATTTATCTCACAAAAATAAAATAATTAGATACACTAAGATTTGGGAACAAGGGGTTTTTACACAAGTAACTACGATGAGTAGTATTGACATCTAACTTGTAAATAAATGGTGATCTCGTTCATAAGCTTAGTTTGGGGACTTGTGAAAAATCAAGGATGACAAATTTTATCCTTTGGTCACTATTCTATGAATCGTGTTTCTACTCGATGAACCTAATAATTGTCGCAAGATAATGGAAGTCGATACACCGTCACGTGAATAAAGTTGTGAAAAGTTCGTAAGTTATAAGTGTAATAAATAGTGGAACAAAGAAAATGGTAAAACGAGGCGTTTAAGGGAATAAATGGTTTCGTATCTCTTTCGAACATTTTGCTACTTTTCAAAGTTAAGTAAAAAGAGTTATGAAATTATTTATCTCTAAAAGCGTGATTGAATCCCATTGCGTGAGGACACGACAATATCTTAGTTTGGGGGATTTTGATATGTGTTAAATCACATATCGTTTATTCACCATTTTAAGACCAAAAAGACCGAAAACGCTAACAAATGCCAAAGATATTTGTTGTTTTTGTGTTTTTGAAAATGCAGGTTCGGATATGTGTTAATTGGACAAAAATCAAGAAAACCCGATAACACGAGCACGGGATTGGAAAAGGATCAAAAGCCGGAGCCGGGAAAACCTAGACCATATTTGAAGCTCATAGTGTCAATATTAGACCTTCAAGAATTACAATAAGTCAAGATTAGTCCTTGAATTATTTTACAGAAATGGTCCTTTGAATTTCAGAATATTCAAATTTGGTCCTTGAGATTTATGTAACAAAGCTGCCAAAGTCCTCTAATCATAAGCCCATAAACCACCAGGCCCATTACTACCTTTTTATAACCAAACCATAACCCGAGTTAACCCAATGCCCCAACCCGGTCAATATGCAAACAAATAAATATAAATAAAACAAACGCGCCTTTTCTTTCACCCCCAATTTCACCCTCTTTACCCAGTGTTACTGTTCACACAAGCCCTAGGTTACTATTCCGTCAAATTAACAGTGAGTAAGGGTGAATTAGTCAAATCAAGGTGCTTCTAGAAGTAGCAGAGCATGTCAGAAGCTAAAGAAGCACATATGGGCTACGTGGCAGCATCTAATTGGGCACAACACGTCATAATTCATGATCCAAGGGCGTATATTGAAGGGAAATGATTAATCAATGATTGGAGGGCTCTGATTTGTGCAGAGAAAACACATCACACGGATTGCCAGCTTGGCAGGCATCCTCTCTCCTCACCTCAGGCTATAAGTAGCCTCTTCCTCATCACATGGAGGGGTTAGCTAGTGTTAGATAGATTGATAGGTAGGAGTAGGGTGTAGTATAGAGGAAATGTAGCTTAATTTTCTAGCTTATTGTAATTTTCAGTTTTAAACTCTTGTAATTTCATTCAAGTTTTAATAGAAATCACAGTTTTTCATTCAGTACAAGTTACATTTCTAAATCTGTTTCAAATCTTCATTTTCATATTTCATAAGCTCATTCAAGCTAGTAGTGATATGTGTTAGTAGTTTCTGCTTCAAATTGGTTCTTTAGCTGCTGGTCAACGAAAATCAGCCTAGTTTGATGATGGTATGGTTCTGGTCTATTGATGCTGTTTTATTGGAATCTGGTGGTGATTAAGCCTATCTAAAAGATAGGCTATGGCTTTGGTTTGGATTACACCCTATTTCAGTTAGGGCATTTGAAGCTTGTAAGCTCTCAATTTCATTTCAGTCTTATATTGAATTTCATAGTTAGAATAGATTGAATCTGCTTTACTTGATTGTTGTTATGTGTTACTGCTTTCATTATCAGTAGTATGATTGATAGTTGATATTTGTTTTATCGTGTAAGTTGAATTGATTTCATATTTAGCTTAGTAGATTGCTTAGTACTGTTTGATTGATGAGATCTGAGCTAGTATCATTGATTGCTGCAATTCGTAGTTGATTTGGTATCTGATATTGTTAGTCATCTTAGTGTGATCATTAGTTTGGAGCTTAGAAGTTTGATTCTGAACACTGTAGTGTAATCTGTCATAGTAAGGGTGTTTGGGTCAGTTGACTTTTGACAGTCAAACTAGTTTTAGGTCATAAATTGGATTTCATTTAGCTGTCATTTGATCATATGAGTAGTTTAGGACTGATTTGCGTTAGAATTGGGAAGTGTTCTAGGATTTGGATGATTTGTTTGAAGTTGAGTACTTAAGACAGCATAGGTGTGGAGTTCCAGAACAAAATAGATTTTGGTCAGTTTAGTTGGTTTAATATGCTCACAATAGGATATTAGAGTAGCGTAGTATCTAGTATTGGAGTTCTCTTCAGGTCATTACCAATTTCTACTCATTTCCGAAAAACCACATCAGTAGCTTTTCCTAGATTTTTGAAGCTAAGATTTAGTGCTTAAACCTTTTTCAAATTTTATACAAAATGTTTTCTTGAGTAGTTTATAGTGTAATTTTCAAATATCAACTGAGTTTCGGTATTTTGGAAATCATTTGAAGGTTTATTTTTAAGCTCAAAAGTGCTAGTTAACTGATGATTTGCCCTGCACCATAGCTTGCTGTGTGAACCAGCCCTTTTCTTCATCTCATTTCTCATTCTTTATTAAAGCTTACTGAATGATAATTGATTCTTATCATAGCTTGTCAGCTATGATTGCTTGATATGAGCTTAGTTATGCCTTTAGTGCTAATTAGATTGCTTAATTTTGGCGTGTAAAGTAGGTGTTTGAACTGATTGGTTTTGCTATATTGTTTTGTTTGATCTTTACTTATTACTGTGCTCATTAGTGTTTCCTAGTTCTTTCTTTTATTCTAGAAAAATAAAAAAAAAATAAAAATAAAAGAAATAAAAGTTTTTGCAAAAAGGTACCTAAGGGATTCGAACCCTGGACCTCCTGCTTTCCACACCTTAACATCACACACAGATACCAACTGCACCCTTGGGATTATCTCAACATGTTATCCACATTTAATTCTCTTATACCTTCTATTTTGTTTTCTATTATTAGCACAAACTGTTTTAGCTTATGTTGGCTTTTCTGATTTAGCTTTTTAAAATTTTATAATTTTCTCAGTTTTTAAATAGTTTTAAGTGTTNAAAAAAAAAATAAAAATAAAAGAAATAAAAGTTTTTGCAAAAAGGTACCTAAGGGATTCGAACCCTGGACCTCCTGCTTTCCACACCTTAACATCACACACAGATACCAACTGCACCCTTGGGATTATCTCAACATGTTATCCACATTTAATTCTCTTATACCTTCTATTTTGTTTTCTATTATTAGCACAAACTGTTTTAGCTTATGTTGGCTTTTCTGATTTAGTTTTTTTTTTTTTTTTTTTTAAAAAAATTTTTTATAATTTTCTCAGTTTTTAAATAGTTTTAAGTGTTTACAATAAAAATTTCAGATTTATTAGAAAAGTTTTGCTATTTTTAGTCATTTATTTTCTTTTAAAATCATTTTTAATTCATATTAAATAAATAAAAAGCCAAAAAATATTTTTATTTTTCCTAAAATTTTCTTTTATCATTATAAAGTTTTAAAAATTACTTTTGAGCCCGTAGGTTTAGTGTAGCTTAGAATTCGCGTTTTATTTTGTTACGTAGACGTTTTATTCGCGTTTATGGTTTTATCATTTGTGCTTAATATGCTTGTACGTTTAGCTTTATTAGTTAATTTTGATTGTTAATTCATATAATTTGTAGTATAAATCCTAATCAAAACAATTTTTCTCTATTCACTTCACTCACACACATTCGTTTTCGACTTATTCGCCGTCAAATCTTCGCTGGGACAACGAACCGAGAAATAGTACTCCACTATACTCACATCAGTGAGTGATCTAATTTTTGTTGTAAAGAGGTTAAGTAATCAATTAGTATTACCTACATTGGGATTAAATGGGTAGCAGGAGGGTTTTGTATATGTTAAATATATTTTTGGCAATTAAGTAATTTAATAAATTAAAAGCCTTATCTAAATTTTTTAACGCTTTTTTATTCAGCTAAAGCTTAGGGCGTGCTTGGTAGAAGGTTTTAGGGTAAAATGCAAAAATGGTCCCTAAACTTCCACGAAATCGCAGAAATGGGACCGAGACAAAAAGTAACGCAAAAAAACCACTAACGTTACGCAAATGTGCAAAAAAGCCACCAAGAGGCATTTTCCGTTAGTTTTCCCGTTAAGTGCCACGTCCATGAGGGTAGTCTCATCATTTCATGGTTCTTTTTATCTCCCGCCAATTATACGGAGGACTATTGTGACATGACCTCAATGGCTAATTTGCAAAGTAATGCAAAAAAACCACACACACCCGTAATCAAATAATTATCATTCCCTTTTCTAGTAACATGTCTCGCTGTCTTGATCTCGTGATTGCCTGTAACTCATTTGTCATATCGAAAATGATGTTAACCCATTACCAGCGAGAGGTTGAGGAGGACATTCATCATGCACAAGGGTTGGTGAGTATGTGCCAAAAGCTGTCTAATATGCTCCGTATTAGTGGGGGACCTGATTTTGGAGCTCCAAAACTTAAGGGGCTCATGAACTGCAAGGGCCAATGTGAACAAGCTTAGGAGGATTCAGTCAGCTGATATGAGAAAGATGAGGGGGTTGATGAGGATGCTTAGGCAAACTAACGNTCAAAAATATTAAACACTTTTCCTAAAGTGTTTGCAAAATCCCAAAAATATAATAAACATCCTCGGTCTTCCGTTGAAGGAGGGCGGTTGTAAACCAAATAAGCTTTCGCAACAAAAGAATAATCGTGAAATCAATTGTTACCCGATTAGCCCATAAAGCGAAAAGGTTTCAGTTGACGTAACGGTTAACAAAAAGATAATAAGAACAAAAGAAGAAAAATATAAAAAGAAAAAGACAAAAAGATTTTGATTTTAAGTTTTCTTTGTTAAAAACCCAAAAATATTTTCTTTTTCGATTTGATTTTTGATTTTATGTTTGATTTTCGTTTACAAAATGCCAAAAATAATCTTCTTATCTTCTCACATTTGATTCTTCTTCTCAAATCCTCTTATGTTTAATTCTTATGGATCCTATTTGTTTTAAGTGTGGAGAACCGTTCTTTCAAGGTTCTTGTGTTTGGTGTACGTGCGAACAATGTGGTTGTGATATTCGTGATGGCGTTTGTTTGAATTGTAATTCTCCCGAATATGTTTCAAGAACAATTCTTCAAAACGTTCCTGATTATTATCCAACACTAACACCACATTCGTTCACTTGTTTTAGTTGTGGAAACCCATCCGATGAAGGATTACCTTGTGGACAATGTTTTTGTAATCAATGCGGATATGTTAATTGTATATGTTATGTCCCGAGTGCTGAAACGTCTTACGCTTGTGATACGAATTTTGATAATTATCTTCAAAACGATTTTAATCATCCTTTTCAAAACTCGTATGAGCAAGTACCGTATTACAATGGTGATTCTTTTCAAGGTTCGTCAAATTTTCAAATGTTGGATAAAGTTGTGGAGGAACTGAAATCTTTTGGTGAAATGCTACAAAAGTTTACGGATAATCATGTTACTCATACTCCCGATCCTCGTGAGAAATCTATTGCAGAGTTACTTGCTGAAGAGAGAGCGTCTAATCCTTTTAAGAATTTTAATTACTATGATTACGACGATAATGAGAAAATTACGATTGTTCTTAATCCTCACAAAGCTTCCGTTGTTTCTACTGTAGAACCCGAGGACTCTCTAAAAATGGGGGACGAGCCTCTTAACACTATTCCGGCAACGGAATCGGACGAATTCAATAAGTCAAGTGTTGAGAACCTCGTCCCAATCCCAAGTGAGTCCGGGGAAAATTCTAACGGTGAAGTTGTTCAAAATACTCCTCTTGATATATCTGAAGATAATCCCGATTTTTCCCATCCTTCTCTTACATCGTTTGAGGGAAGTGGTTCCGTTTTGGATGAGGTCGATACTTTTCTTGCTAATACTGATTCTTTTCCGATTAATATCGATGATACTTATTTTGATCCAGAGGGGGATATTCTTTTCCTTGAAAGGTTACTGAATGCAGACTCGTCATCTTCCCCCCCTCCGATGAGCAATGAAGTTTTTCACGAATCCGATGATGATACGCTTCCGGATGAGGATGTTCCAAACGAAAACACCACTATTCATTTGAACCCTCTCGTTGATACAAATGATATTCTGATTGATGATAATCCCGTCATTGAGAATGATGATGCTGAAAGTTATTCCGATTCTCACAATGAGTATACTACTAATGATGATGACTTTTGTGGAGATATCGATGATGTTGAGGAATCGCGTTCCGATTATGATTTTGTTAGCTTAGAGGAGGTTAAGGATTTAGACCTTGATGACGATGAGATTGAAGATGATTTACTTCGTAAAAAATTATCCAATATCTATCTTCTTATTTCAAAAATCGAAGCTTTAAAAGATCCAACTCCGTCTTCTGATTCTATGATTCCTTCTTCATTTCCTATCCCCGTTATGGATAGTGATTACTTACCCGAGCTTGAGATTTTTCGATTTTAAGAGACTAGTAGTGGCAATCCCACTATTCATGCTGATTTCTCTCTTCCGGATTACGAGTGCTTTGATTTTGAGATTGATTCTTTACCTATTTCCGATAATCCGTCTCGTGACCCTCTTTTAGAGGATGTCGATCTACTTCTTGCTACGGATGACTCGATACCACCGGGTATTGAGAATGACGCGGATGACTCATTTCTTTTTGATCTTCCATCTCCTCGTCCGCCCGCGAAACCACCAGATGTAGATTTTGAGTTTGGTACGAATGAAGTTACGACAATAAACAAGCGCTTCGTGGGAGGCAACCCATGCTTATCACTCTATCTTCTTTCTATTTTCTTTTCTAATGTGACGTGAGGAGGGAAACCTCTTCCATTTCTCGTGTTTCGTGGTTGTTTGTGTTGTTTGTCCAGGAATTTCCCGATTAATGAAGACTCTCGTGCTCGTTGTTTGTCTCATCTCCACTCGAGTCTCATTCTTCATGCTTTTGGAAATCCATATTATATCCTAAAGCTTATCGACTAACGTATCTTTGGCATAATTAATAAACGGCCCTAGACTTATGTTAGGATTCCCTTACCTTTTCAAACATTGAGGACAATGTTTCGTTTTAGTTTGGGGGGGTCAATCTTCGATTTGATTTGACTTGCACTTTCATTTGTGTCGTTACTCACGCAACCTCGTTTTTCCTCAAAAATAACAAAAATTGTAAAATTTTGAAAAATAATGAAAAAGAATAAATGTTGAAAAGTTGTGAAATATATAATAAAAGTTTGAATAAGTGTTTTGACACCGTGTCGACTTTCTTGTTGGCGAGAGTAGGAATAATATTTTGACTTGATCGGGCGTGTTGAGCCCTAGCTTGTTCCCTTAACCAATGATGATCACATTAGCTTGTGCTAGTTTTGTACACAAGGAGCTATAAAACGCGAATTCTTCTTTTAGAATCTGCAAGTTCCCGTACTTAACTTTACATATGCGCAGCTTAAAAGCCTTCGCTAGTCTTTTACAAAAGAAGCTATAAAATGCGAATTCTTTTACTAGAGTTTGCAAGTTTCCGTATTTGACTTTAAATATGCGTGGCTTGATTATCGGCTAAGTATTCGCGAGTACTCATTATTTGAGAACTTTAAAAAGGCGAAGAGCGAGAAATGATAGTGTTTATTTAGAAGTTAGATGCCATATGTGGAGTAGTGGTTCTCTTTAAAGCTCATCGAAGGTATTTGTGGTCTTTTGTTCCCATCAGCTTGTTTCACCCCATATCTTGTGTATAATAATTAAAGATATTTCGGTTTTGACGAAATTTAGTTCTTTATCTTCTTAAGAGAATTTTTGCTTGAAAAATTGGGTACACATCAAGGATACACGCCATTCTCTTGTGTTGTATTGTATGGTATTTCATTGTATTGCGTAGTAATATTTGCACTAACACACTCATTGTCATAGTTGTCTATGTAGTCAAAAGTCAAGTGAATTTCATTATAAAATGCGTCTTTTCCACTTTCTAGCAAGTGAAGAACACAAAGAAGATATCCAAGCTTCAAGTGTTGTCAAGTCATCATCACCTAATTTCAAACATTCACCTTCAGTCGTCAACCAACAAAACACCTCAAAATTCCATGATTCCCAATCATCCATTAATGATTACCCACATTCACAAAGAGTCTCCTAACCTCAATCCTCAAAATCACTCATCGTCACCTCCATACCAATATTCTAATCCTTTCCACCTCCTTTGAGAAAACCACATGCCTCTTCATGCGATCATCTCGCATTGATAGAGAAGAGCTACATGACTTCAAGGATAAAGTTCTTTTTATGCTAATCAACATCCCTAAACACTTCAAAATCATTCAATTTCACAAAGCTCATCGCTTTCACTAAGCTCATCACTTACATTAACCTACAACCTCCTAAACACTTCATCATAATTCTTTATACGATGCATTACACAATATGTTGGATGTCCACTTATTGAGGAGGAGAGAAATTCATTCACATATTTGTATTTTGTCAAATTGTATTTAAAGAACATCTACTCATGTTTCTTACCCCCTAAAATACCAACACATAGGTACAATTCATTTAGTTAAAGTCGGTTCACAAAACCACAAGTGCTTCAAGCCTTTGACTTTTTCTCTTTTTAATAGTTGAAGCCTCTTTCAACCCCAATACCTCATCAAGTGAAAAACACATCATATGTTCGACAAAGTTCTTCATCTCCACAACCAACAACCAATGGAGTCTAGGATTATACTCAAAACTAGGACTTCACAACTTCATTGTCTAGAACACCATCATAGGATCTCATCCTTTTTCTTCCTCGACACATATCATGCACGTCATTGTAAGTGCAAATGATATTTTAATCAAAACTCTCATTCTCAACACGTTGGTCTAATCAACACTCTAGCATTTTATGATGTCATTTTCATCCTCATATAGGTGTTTAGTATTTTTAGTACTCTTTTCATGTGAACTCTTGTTCATAGGTGCTTATTGTTATCACTTCTTTTCAATTCCATTCAAGCATGCATTATGGCAAGATACATCATCTTTGGTAGATGATAAAGTCATATTCGTTGCTTATCCCTCAAGTTGTGAATGTTAGGATTGCATGAGTTGATATGTTCTATCCTTATCTTTCGATATAGCATTTGCTATACACATGAGTTTCCAATGGTAAGCGTGTTTTTAAGTCTAGTTTTTACAGTTCCTAATCAGATATGAGTTATATTTGTGTTTTTAGGAGTTGTTGAAAAATTTGAAAATCGTCTCGGCACTTAAAATATCGGACTGCCTCATTTTTGGGAACTGGCGGATCAGGCGGAACCTTCACGAGGGTTCCGCCAGTGCAATTTTCTAGAAACCCAGAAATGGCCCAGCGGATCAGACGGAACCCTCACAAGGGTTCCACCCGTGTTATCGCAGGATTCCGCCAGACCACCTGCAATTTTTTTTCTATTTTCCAAATTTTCGACTACCACACTTCTTCGAAACAATCTTTTAGGTGAGAAACTCATTCCTTGTTAGTTTATAACATCATTAGAAGCATCTCATCCTCATGTCTTCTCTCTAGGCATTGTTTTGTAGGTTTCTAACATATTATATTCGCGTTTTCATTGTAATTCTTATTAGAAGAATACAACTTTTTTTTTTCTTATGATTGTATTTCTTTCTACAAGAATGCACCTCATAAGATCTTTGATATCATGGGTCTCTACCTTGAGTCGCCTATATCATTTATATATATACATCTTATTTTTCTTTGAGATGAAATATATTGCATTAACTTTTTCATTGTAGGTCCACCATTAGATACGATCAATCGTATATAGCATACTCATCTACGGATGAAGTTTTGCATCGATTATTTTTCTTCTTTTATTTTAGGTGCCTCTTGAGACCTTCGAACAAGGAGGAATCTCCATCATGCACTCATGATGCATCTTCTATACACGTTGTTGTAGAGGACATGCTTGGCTAAAGACAAAACTTCTACTATACTAACTTTTGTTTTGAAGGATTCTTCATCCTTGCATCATATACGTTGGTACCCTAGCAAAGGGGAGTTTGATCAAGGGGGAGTCAATAATACACTAATCTTTGTTTGTAGCTTTCTTATCCTTGCATCATATACGTTGGTACCCTAGCAACGGGGAGTATTGATCAAGGGGGAGTTACAATCATGCACTAACCTTTGTTTTTGTAGCTTTCTTATTTCTTGTGTCATATACGTTGGGACCCTAGCAACGGGGAGTATTGATCAAGGGGGAGCTACAATCTAGGGGAAGCATGCACGCATTCATCTTTATTCTCATTCTTCGACACACTTTTGTGTTTCGACAAAAAGAAAGAGATAAGTCAACATA